>RDRW01000817.1:0-40983 GCA_007896445.1 Puccinia hordei | reverse complement strand
TTGACTTTCGGCCCACGCACTAAATCCCGACGGTTCGTAAAACGATTATATGTGGGCCTTTTTGAGGAGGTCATTCCCGGGAGTATCAAGCGCGCAGCTCAATGCACAAAAAGGTCGCTAATCATAACGATAATCGGCGATCTTCCTCCGTGTCATCACCTCGCTTTAAAGATACACAAAAAGTCGGGAAATGGATCAAGTTCGGACAGAGGGGCCTCCACCTCACAATCGTCTCTCAACTACTATCCAATTGCCACCCCAGTCACATGCACCCCCGCTATGTCGAATTCTACCTCACAATCATCTTCAAACTATCAAGCAGACTCATCATCCGAATATTCAACTTCCCGAGCTGCATCTACAACCCCTCAATCTGGCCATGTAGGCCTTTTTCGCTCGCTTTCGAAAATGATTCAAGGTAGCCACTCCCTCGGCAATATTAACAACATACGCCATCCTGCTCATCTTCACACTATGAATTTAGACGCCGAGATAGTCGATACGCTAAATCCATCTCAATTTCAAAACCCAGCGGCAAATCAACCAGAAACCATGGGTCAGACTGAATGTCGACCAAACTCCCACTCGGTCAACCCACCGACCTGTTTTGAGATCCGTAGTCAGTTCTGACACTACTCGTGGCTCAGGCACTTCCATTCGCCTTCACGGAAGTAAGTCACAACCCTTTGACCGGCCAGCCAATCCGACGCCTCCGCCATCAGATCGACGGAGAAGCTCTTCCAGTAATTCAAGTCGTGATTTCGCGCCCAGTACCGACTATGAAGGGCTGGTTCATGATGGAAGTCATTCTTCAGCTATCACACGGTCCATAGCCAGTAGTTCTGATTTCACTGTCGAACTCGTGGAGCGACTCCCGAAAGAGCTTCTCATTTACGGGCCGCCATCATTGATCCCCGTCAAGAGTATCCATCCTGCCAATTCAGCACGAAAACCACCCCCGCTAATACTTCCAAGTGACTCAATCCACACCGAAAATCCAGTGTACAATCCATCCAACCGTTCGCTCATGTCTCGGGTAAGTTGAAATTGATATTAACTCAGTGTTCCCTCACATGTTTCAAATCCCACCGTCGTTACCACCTCTTGTATGTGCTTCTTTGGGATTCTGCTGCATCTCACTCCCATCATCACACGTTTACCATGAGCGAGGCGTTTTCTTTCTTGAATTACACAATCAGTCACGCTTAATTCCCGCATCAATGCATTACTATGTATACATAATACTTTCAGGAAGAAAAAAACGCACGTTGCGGGAAAGCAGATGCAAACTTTATTTGATGAAATCCAGTTTTCAACTTTATCCCTCAGCTGAGTCACTGATATCATAATCCGGTTTTTTTTATGAAAAAAGGCCGAAGCAACACAACCCAGTGCTACCCATGTCCCAACGCCACGGACACCATCATCAGCTACATCCACCGTTCATTCTGAAACATCATCTCCGTCCATTGATAAACTGGCTTATAATCACAACAATGTACAGCAGAAAAGGCAAGATGAACAAATTCCAGAACAGGCTCGACTTGAACAACACAAGCTGCTGCAACAACAACAGCGGCAGAGACTAGAACAGCGACGGCATCAACAGCAGGGGACGAAACAGCAACAGCAACTCCTAGAAGAATCATCGCGAGCAAAAAAAGAGCAACAGCCACTTGTGCAGGGGCCTCGGCCGACACCGCAACAAGAACCGTATCACCAACCAGAAAAGTCGTACTAAGAGTGGAACCACATCATCAAGAGAAACCGCCGCACCAGCTTCTGCAGAAACACAAAGCGGCCTTACAGCCAGTACAAAGTCACCTAGACTCCCGGTTCTCTCCCCAGTCCCTCAAATCAGTACTGCAAAAAGTGGAGCTTCATAACTCTGTTTCCTCAGTTGGTTCGTTCGAATCTCCTGGGCATAGGGACGATGATTGGCAACTCTCCTTGCGAAAGTCGGTCACCCCTCTAAGTCCTATCATCCATAATCACAATTTCTCTACTGGGCCGGTCTTGCCTCCTCAATTCGACATGAAGGCCAAAAAGTTTCGAATAGTGAGCTCTTTTTCCATCCTATAATTTTTGTATTCTTTAATGGCCAAAAACAAAATAAAATAAAACAACATGATTAGGGTCGAGTGACGCTCGAGTTGACTCCCCCTCCCCTTTTATTTCTGATTCATGTCAAATAGTTGTCGATTTATTCGAGAAAGCTCAGCCTGAATCTCCTCCACGTGATAATGATTCTTATTCCATATCTTCCTACAGCATGTCTGAAGCTCGTTCTGCTGCCTCTCCCATTCGGATTCCCGTTCGATCGCTCAAGCTCTCTCGCGTCGGTGAACAAGATGAAAAATGATCTTGTCTTTTATCGTTATTCGTTGATCTATTTCTATCCAGACTCTATCATCCTTCCGGTGTCATTTTTTTTCCCCCCTGTCTTTCACGTAGCAAATTCTTTTTTTTCACGTCCACACTGTTTTTTTTATTGAATTAAGAACTTATAGATTCATTCGTTTTTCAATCCTTGGATTCCAATCATTTTTCCTCATAATTTTTCATCACTGTATATAAACATTTTTATCCATTGATTGATTTTGTTTTTTCTTCTTCTTCTTATTTTCCTTTAATGATCTTTGACAAGACCCACTCATCTATTATACCGAAACATGTTGATTTTCATGTTTTTATTTTGCTTTGTATCATCAACTGTACTCTCCGTGTTCTTTTCTTTTCATGTTGGATCATTCAATTCATGTGGTATGCATTTTTTATGCTCTCGTGTGCAATCCATCCGTTGGAGGATCCCCGGTCAAGACCTGTGGGCCTCCAAGAATTAATATAGACCCAATAACAAGATCTCCCAGCAAGAATGGGGTGTAAATCCAGATCTGAGGCTTCCAGAATTGACAGGGATTCAGCCTTTGACATTGTTTATCAGCTCCATGGTGGATTTTACCTTTGTTGGTTGGTTGTACATGATGCAAGCCAGATACATGCTAAAATTTGTTATTATGTTTTTTGTCAAAAGATAATGATCAAGGAAAAAAGAGGGAGCTTGGCCAGCATATCTGCTGCAAGCATCAAGTTGTCTCTTGACAATGTTCCTGGAAAGTGGTCAAAGTGAGCTTTTAATTCAAGCTGAGTTTTTGGAAAAAGGAGTGTATGCAGTAGAGAAATGAGAAGCTCATGTTTGGTAAAAGAAATAAAAAAGAGATAATATCTATAAGATTCTGGGTTATTTTTATGTTTATTTATTTATTTATGAATTTGGGGGAGTGTAAAATAATCAAAGAGTTTTTTATTATAAGTGTATGTTTTTATTGTTGTATATAGGTATATATGTATGAGTGTGGGTGTAATCAAGAAGGTGCTAGGTAATACAAAGGGGTAAGAGTACATGATTTAAACAGAAGTAGAGATCTGTTTATAAAAAACCAGTTTCAAAATTGATATCTCTCAACTTCTATAGCACAAAAAAATAGACCATTAACAAAATCCTTTGTGAATAATTTTGATAATTGAATCATTTTGGGCTGGATGCAAAGAAATTAACCATCTTTTAAAACTTGAGTGTGGAACCCATCTCAAACATAACATTCACCTGTTTGGACCAGGCTATTGGCACAATAGCCTATTGAGTCAATAGCCACAATGGAATTTGGTCATTCAAAAATTTCCCAAGTCCATCTGGATGGCCGGTATGGAGCTATTCTTGGTACTAGACCTGCAGAAGCGCTTTGAGGGCTGCCCTTGGGTTGGGTCCTGATAGTGAGTTGAGACGATTGAGGTGATAGCTTCAGACGATTGAGGTGATAGCTTCTGTGGAGTGACTTTATTGAGTTTCAATGAAGACTGGAGTATTGTTGGAAGTTGGTTTAATGAAAAGGATCTGAGAAAAAGAAATGATCTGGATCTTGATGTGGGATTAGATGATGATAATTATTACTGATCCAAAGAAAATTCCTCCTCCCAATCTGTCACTCTATGACTAATAGGCTCAGCTTCAAAGTTATCATTGAAGTTCAAATCTCTCAAACTTATCCTTGACACTTCTTCAAGCTTATCTTAAAGACTTTTGCCTCTTCTCCATCACACACTTATGGCTAGCTAAATCCCCTCTTAGTACTTTGGGTTGGTAACATGACACTATCTTGGATCCAATCCAAATGCTCTCCACTCTCCTCCAAGTTCCTGTGGAACTTGGATTCCAGGGGACCTTTCACAATCATGTCATCATCTCCCTACATACAAAAGAAAAAGAAAAAGACTAGAAACAGAGATTGAGACATGAAACAAAGAGAATATTTAGGGTCAAGATAAATATAAGGGACTGAAACAAAGAATAGAGAGTGATTTAATACACCCACACATGTGTGTGTGTTAGTACCAACAAAGATTAAAAGATCAAACTAGCAAAAAAAGGAAGACAAAAAAAAGAAGAAAGAATAGGTGAAATGAACATAAGAAATCATAAAAAATAAAACAGAAATGATGAAATCACAACCAAGCATGTAATCATTAGTCAGAAAATACCATGAATTAAGGCAAATAAGAACATAAGTTCCATCAATCTTGAGGAGTCATTTTCAGCTGTGTAACTTGAGGAAGTGATCTTGATTCTTGATTTTTGATAATTCTTGAGGAAATCTCAAATTCAATTGAATCTTGAGGTCATTTCATTAACTCTTAACTCTTGATAAATGAGGCTTGAGAAGTCTTGAACTTGAGGCTTAAAAAATCTTGAAATTCTTGATAATGAGTACCATTTTGTTTACCACATCCACCCACCATTTACAGTCTATCCCTAGATTGCATGTATCCATTGATCATCCCAGACATAACACACTTTCCTGAATAAAAAAAAAAAGCAAACAGGAGTCCTAACAATGGCTCACAAGTTTGGCTAGAATAGGTTTTTACAAAAGACAGCAGTAGGTACCCAGGTGATGCATACTATGGGAGGAATTGATTTTAGTCATTTATGCCTCCATGGGGAAATTACCGTTTGGCCTGATCTGCAGCAAACCAAAGCTTGAGTTATTTACTGTTGAGCTCTTCCAAAGCATATGAACCACCCAAAACTTGTCTGATGATCCTGGAAGGATCATTCCACTTTTGGGAAAAGAGTTTCCCCCACTGGAATTCAAGAGATTGGTTGTAGGATAGCACCAAGTTGCCAAGTAATACCAGATCACATAGATGACTCAAATTCTTCTCTTTCCAATATTTAATAGACTCAGCTCAAGCCTTCATCATCCTATTGTAAGGTAGTAACTGGGTTTCTCTTCGATGCTCCAGTTGCCTAGATTTTGCAACCAGAAGACCAGCCATATGCTTCAAATACCCCCAATCTACCCCCAGGAACAAATCAATGTCCAATTCTACCGGAAGTGCAGTGCACTTACCAAAAACCAACTTGTAATGCAAGTACCCTGCAGATTTTTTAGTGGAGATTTGATCTGCACAAAGGACCAGTGGCAAGAACCTCTGGCAGTTCTTTCCCAAAGTGCCCTCCGACTTGAAAAGAGTGGCCTTGAGTGGATTGAGCCCTTACCCTACCATTCCATGAGCTTCCAGATATTAAGGAGTCAATACCCAATGCTTACCTGTGAGAATTACATCCTGTATGGAATGGTCCAATGATCCTGCAAGAATGCTGCTACAGCTTCCACCAGGAAAAAACAATGATCACTTGATGGCAAGTGAAATTTGGAAAACTTCACTCATCTATCCTCCATCTATCCACTGCTACTCCTTAAATTAATTTAAAACACAATTGGTTATTCATTTGTCTACCTTTCATAACCAGGGGCTGTGCCTGCTCATAACAGCTCTTTCTGCCTTCTGTGCATACTCAGTGGAAACTTCATTCCCACCCTCATTGATGTGCCTTCCTTCTGCCCAAAAGTTGTGTCTGAGCTGCACCAGACTGAACACTGAACTGCACCAAAATGAACACTGAGCTACACTAGGGCTAATACTGAGCTACTAGAGTGAAAATTCAACTTCCCTAGGGGGAATATTGAGCTATGCTGGTGTGAACACTTATAAGCTGTGCCAGACTGAACACTCATCTGTGCCGGAGTTTGCACTTAGCTTTGCTATTGTGACTCCTGAGCTCAGCCAGGGAAACTGAGCAAAATAAGTGAAAAATGAGCAGAATTAGTGAAAATGAGCAGAATCAGTGAAAAATGAATCAGTAAAAAAAGGGCAGAACCAGTAAAAATGAGCAGAATAAGTTAAAACTGAGCAAGGTGTGGGAAGTGCACAGAATCAGTCAAAACTGAGCAGAATAAGTGGAAACTTAGAAGAATCATTGGAAACTGAGCAGAATCTGTGGAAACTGAGTAGAATCTGTGGAAACTGAGCAGAATCTGTGAAAATTAGTTGAATCAGTGAAGTGTGATGAGCCAGTGGAAAAGGAACTATTAAATCAAACCACCAAAATCATATATACAGGAAGAGTAGGATTGGAGCAGCGTTGTAGCTGCAACCAAAGTTGCAGAATGTAACTTGTCATCAAGTGAGAATTGTTTTTTCCTGGTGTTCTGAAGTGATGTTGTTAAGGATTTTGCCTTCAACCCAGCCAGAAAATATTTTTGAGAAACAATGAGATACTTGGAACTGCCCACTTTGATATGGACAGCAGCAACGCACATCAATACCTGTCCAAAAACTTTTGCCTCCCCAGTTGGATAAAAAAATTCCATTTGATGGCTGAGATCCCTCTTCTGGAAATCCTTGAAGCTCTGGAACCAGGGTGCTACAGATTTCTTCACAGAGGGCCACCAAAACCTTGCCGTCACCCACCTGCACATCTCTGTAAGTCCATGGTGGTCAAGATCTTCATGCAGCTGAAAATATTGTCTTAAAAGGAACTAAAAATGCTGAAAACTTTACAAAATTAAACCATGAATGATAAGTCAGTAAGCCAGATTTCTATCTAGTTCATCTTTTTTGAGCTCCCTAAATAATAAACTGAAATATAAAATATCATATTGTCTGATAACAGGTGTTGATAAATGCATACCCTTTTTGAAAAGGGCATGCAGCCAACACACCCTGTTTTTGGCTTTCAGCACGTTGCCAGAGGGGTGTGTTTCCTCCATGCTCATGCAGAAAATGGTGCACAGTTCACACATGCATCTTGGGTGTGTAAAAGCTGCCAATAGCTGGGAGTGCCGCCACACATCCCTGGAGGGAATTTCATGTGTGTTGCACGCCTTCTTTCCAGCCCCATTCCCCTCAACTGGAGGGATCACTCCCATTTTAGAAGGCTATACATAATTTTTGAATGGAGGAATTTCCTTCAATTTAAAATGCTGTATAGCCTCTTTAAATGGAGGGATCTTCTCTGTTCAAAGGGGCTGTATTAAGGCAGAGGGGCCTTCCATGGTTAATTAAAGAAAACCTCACCTGCACATCCCTTGTTTGATGGATGTGCTTCCAGGGGCGTGTATGTATCAAAATCCAATAGAATCTAAGTATTCTGAAGAATAAAAACAGAGTAATGTGATAGAATCAGACAGATACAGGCTCATTCTTCCCAGAGGAAATAGAAGGTCTAAGGAATTTGAATAAGGGAAGATGCAAGTTAATTGTGACTGTGTTATGTGGAATGACAGAAAACCACAAGTTATCAAAGAAGGATAGAAACAATAACTCTACTAACCTAGAAATAATAATTGGATACTAATCTGAGAAATAGTGTGATCCAAATTAGTTATAATCCAATGATGGGCGCGTGTGGGCAGCATTTGAATTGCCTTCATTCAGTGTTTGGGTTACAAGTCTGTTCAGATCCTAGTTTGAGTTGCATATATGTTTGATCAAGGAGAAGTTATTTTATCCAAAGGTGGCAGCAGGCACAAGTCAGAAGCATTTTCCAGTTCAAAATTGATGTTGGTAGCCAGTGGGGTGATAAACACATGCCAATGGCATACTCCAATTCCCCCAATCATGCCAAAACAAAATGGTGTGTGTGGCCTACACACCAGGATTTTTTGGCATGTGGGATTGCATGTGGGGCCTGGGGCCCACACACAATTATTTTTGGCATGTAGGCCAATTGCCCCCCCCCCCCCCAGGTGTTGACCCAGCCACTGTCATGGTTGTATATGGCCAGGATTTTTCCAGCCTTCAAGGCCAAACACAAGCTCAATGGTGGACCCAGCCAATTTCATGGTTGTATAAAACCTCATGTGTGGGGCTGCCTGTCTCCAGGTGATGACAGATTTGGTGATTTCATCCCAGTGAAAGGCCTGGTTTTTCCCAGCCATTAAGATTTTATCCATCCTCATGGGAGTGTATCCCCCAGCCATGGGGTTTTGAAACCTTTACATCTGGTTCATTGTTGAGGTTATATACCAGCAATGAGGTCAAATACAAACTCACAGCTCATAGGTTTATACAGCATTTATTGTTTCCCAGTCCACCATTGATGTTGTAGAAACCCTCATGGCTGGGTATCCTCCAGCCATGAGGTCAAATAGAAACTCATGGCCAGGGTATTTCCTGGAATGATTCCGCATGACACATCATAGCCAGGTTTTTCCTAGCCATGAGGTAAATTAAAACCTCATGGCTGGGATAATCTGGACCAGGAGTTTGCCTCTAGCCATGAGGTTTCCTACAACCTCATGGCCTGGCTTTCCTTGGCAATGAGTTTTTCTAAAGCCTCATTGCCCGGCTTTTCCTAGCCATGAGGTTGTCTAAAACCTCATGGCCTGGATTTTACTGGCCATTATTGATAAAAGGGAAAACCTAGCCATCAGGGTTTTACCTGGGATTAAATCACACAATCCCAGTTGGTATTTGGTGATGAAATTCCCTGGGGGTGTGTGGACCCATACATCATGTTTTTTGGCATGTGCAGCCTGTCATGCTACAACTAATTAGCTCAGCTTCCTATGGCCCAATCTTTACCATATGCATCAAAATTTGAATTCTCCTCAGCTTCAATACACATCTCAATTTCCTTTTGTGTGTCACCTAGAAAAGGTTTAAATTCAACCTCATCTTCAATAATTACTCCAATCATCCAAGATGACACTATGGACTACCATTCCTGGAGTATTGACTCAGCTTTTATTCTTATCCAATAAACCTTTCCAAGACTAGCTCAAATGCTCAAATCAACTCAACTTTTAGCTTGGAACTTACCCTGTTAGCTTGGAACTTACCCATTTCAATAGTCTTGTGCTCAAATCAATACATTCTGTCTTAGGAATTTCACCTTTTACCCAAAGAAATTCACTTGACAGCTCATCCTTGAATATCATGTGCTTTGTTTTTAAATAGGTCGTCTTTGAAAATCATGTACTCTTCCTTGTTACTGATCTTCTTCAAACATCTTTGTACCTCTCATCTCAAGCACATACTCTAAAATTTTACTGTAAAAATCACATCACTGTCACAACTCTGAAGTTGATTTCAGAGTTAGAACAGGAATTCACCCTGGAAAACTTTCATCTATTCAAGAATTGAATTCCTCAACTCACATCAATAATCAGCTCATCACATCAGCACCTCAATCACCTCAATCTTTCCTCATCCTCACTCAATCAATGACCTTCCTCACTCTTCATTATCATCTTTCACTTATCATCTTTCTTCTTTCTCTATTCATTGTTGCCTCTTTCTTCTTCTTCGTCAATCTTTTGTCTTCCTGTTCCTACTGTCTGGTGAGACTTGTCATTTGCTTAACTCTTAACTCAATCACTCTACTGATCAATACATTCTCAGTCCTCAAACATTTCAGTACACTTTATCCATCCTCCTCATATCTCAAACTTGTATGCTCCTTACTCTCATAGTGTTGGTTTCTCATCTCTCATCTCTTTCTATCTCAATTTCTCTTTATTTCTCTTTATCATCTTTTATTCTCAAAGTTCCTAATTGTTTTATTATACAGCAAGCTTACTTCTGTTTTGTAATCAATCACAGGTCATGACTCCTTCAATTTCTTTGACACATCTTCTACCTATCTTCAATATCAAGATAGCCTTTTCTTGTATTATGAATGCCCTTGTACTTTTCATTGGTCTCTCTTTCCTCAGTTGATTAATGTTTTTTTTTTAAAACTTAAGACTGAACTATTCAGCTTGCCATCATTCTGGCTGAGTACTAAGTGACTCAATACCCTCTGAGTTCACCCATATTCATATTTGAAGTTATCCTCAAACTTCAATCACTCCAAATTATCTTTGACACTTCTTTGAACTTATCTTCAAGAATTTACCTCTTCTCCATCTTGCACTTTGGCCAACTAGATCCCCCTTAGTACATTGGTTTGGTTGCATTACATGGCCCCACACACCATTATCTTTTGGTATGTGGGCTGCACGCCAACAAAAATGGTGTGGGGCAGTGTTTTTGGTGTGCAGGGGCCACACACCAAAACAAATGGTGTGTACATTGGCATTGGCATGTGCCTTTGGTGTGGATTTATCAACCCCTGCTCAACTTATGGCTCCAATTTCACACCAAACTGGGATTACATGACAAACACATTTGTCAAAAAAAAAACAATCTAAGTCAAACGTCCACACAGATATTCAACAAAAGACAAAAGTCACCAATAAAAAAAAGCAACAACTCCAATTGATCAAAAGTAAACTGTTAATGCTAGCTAAAGGTGGCTATGGAAGAGGATCTGGAGCAAGAATGAATGCCTCCAATAAGGATTGAAGGGGTAGCTTGATAAACTACAACAAAGCAAACAATGTTTTACCAGGTACATATTTTCCTCAAGAGTAACTGGGGTAATCCAAATCAGAGCGCCTACAAGTTGGGATATACAAGTATTTCAGAGTAAGAAAACTGGGAAATATGTGAAATTGGGCTAAGATGACTTAATCTGATTACCATTTAAATCCATATATGTTCCTGGTACATTGCAAGAAATACCAATGAAGCCATTTTCAGTCTCATGACTGAACAACAAGGTGACACCAATTATCCCAAAGGCTGATGAGGCTGGCTTATCACCAGAAACAACAACTATTCAATAAATGTCAGCCATGACCAGCCCCAACTTCCCATATCCAAACAAAAAAATTGGGCTTGCAAGACAGTGAACCCCAATCATGCACCCCCAAGTGGTCCAAATGCAGCTCCCTGTCATAACTTGTGTCCAATTTTTTGACAAAAACATCAAGATGAAAAATTATCCCTTTGATCAAAGCAGAAGCAATCTGTGAATCCTTTGGATCCTTGCTTAGCTATTAAAGTTCAAACACCACAACCAGGCTGTGGAGGGAGCCAAAAATTTGGAAGAGGTGGAGGCAAAGGCAGAGGCTATTTGGGAGGCCAAGTCACAGGTGGTGGTGGTAGCAGCTCACTACCAGCATAATTGCCTCATCTCAGTTAAACTAGGATGCAACCAACCAATTTAAAGTAGGTTGAGCTCAACCAGTGAAATATAAAACCAAGTGGAGTCCCTAGGCTGTATATTTCATCAGTTCATATCAGCCAAGTTCCAATTGGTTGGGTGCATCCCAGTTTAACAGGGCTGAATTCATCCTAGGAAATTATGCTGGCAGTGCGCAGAGGCTATTCCCAGGGTCAAGCTGGAGGTAGTGGAGGCATATACATTTATAGAAATGCTGTGGGATGATTGAGTGCATGAAACCCAAAGAATAATCTCACACACACATCTGCCACATCAAAAAGCCACTTTCTGGCCATAAATTCATGAGTGCTGCTGGTAAGACTTTTTTTCCTTTTTCCTTTTTTTTATAGGAAATTTGGTCCATTCATTAGGTTTCTTAGAAAAACATAATCATATGTAAAAAACACATTTTAACTATTCAAGATCCATCTACTTTATCATATATAATCTTGCATGTCTGCCCCCCTAAAAAATACTGTTTTGAAACATCAGAAAAAAAATGTCATGTGATTAATTGACTTGCAATGACCTAGTCCCAGATTTTCCAAAAACAAAACCCCAAAAATGTACATAGAATGGATGACAAAGCAAAGATTCTAATTTTTCCTCTCAAGTGGCAAGAAAGAACGTTAGTATTCAGAGGTGTTGCCTGGGATGTTAGTGATAAAGGCAAGAGAGTGAGCAAAGAGAAGATGACTGGCATATCACAGGGAAGTGGCATTTAGAGTAAGAAGGAAAAGATGATATAAGCAAATGAGGGAGTATGTATGCTAGTCGTGAGTATGCCCATGTCATAATAATTAGCTCAGTTCACAAAGCTGACAGACGATTTTTTTTTTAAAATGAGCAAGGCCTATGCATGCTTCGAATTAAGCACGGTGCAAATCGGCACCAATCCACCAGATTTTTATGCAAGAAGTTTCAAGCAACGAGCAAGGATGATTTGACGACATGTTGACCAAGGTGGACATGGACCAAATGGACTGATGGGATCGATTGAAGGATAATCTATATCCTAAGTATTCAACTAAACGATGACGATTATTATTATATTGACAGATTTCATGATCATAATGAGGACCAACAATAACGATATTTATGCATTTATTTATGGATACAAAACACAAGAAAAGTAAAAAAAAAAAAAAAAAGTAGCGATAAGCTCAATAGATGACGGGAAAAAAAAACACTAAACAAGAATGAGATATGTAAGTAAGTAAGTTGACAAAGAATATGAATATAAAAAAGACTAAACCTTTAAGCCTGGGTTTTTTCAAAAAAACCATCCTGAATAAGTAATGAGCCAAGAAGAGTCATCAAAAAAAAGGAATAGAATAAAGAAAGAGAGAGCGAGGAACTTTTTGAACATAAAAGTTATACACCATTAGGAGAAAGAGGTATACATGCGTTGGTCGATAAGGGATACACTACTCGGTAGGATTGATAACAACAGTGAAGGGTTGTCCATCTTCAAGGGGCAAGAAAAGTTAGGTAACAGGGGATTGACAGCAGTTTGTTTTAGTTTAGTTTTGGTTTGTTTGAGAGGGGAAGATGTTGTATCAGTTTCTCCACTTGGATGGATGCCGATCGATGAGGACTACGACGGCCTCGGGAGACGATCCTTCCTCATCCTCTGGGTCACTACTCGTACTGGGACAGCTTCCGCCAATGCAACTTCCATTACTACTATCGAACAGGGTCTCGGTGTCGCTCATGAACACTCTCGGTGTTGAGGGCGATTTGAGGGTATTATATGACGGTCGTTTCCGTCCAAAGTTAAGGATCGATTGCTTGTGTCCGAGTTCAGGGTTTGATTTGGTTTCGATCTCTTCTTCGTCTTCGAGGATCGGTGACAACCTTTGGCGATCCATCAGACTCGCTGGAGATTCTAGATCCATCTCGATTCGTTCATACTCTTCGGCCGTCGTCCGACGTCCCCTTCTGCTCCCGAAACCGAATCTCCATAGGATCAGTCGACCGGCTGAGAACCGTCTGATTTCACTTCCTTGGGACGACTGGGACCAGCTTCGATCGATCCCCTGCTTGGAGAGTTGTTTCTTCCATACCAGCCAACCAACACTCCCACCGATAAATCCACATAACATCATTAGACTGAAGAACGGTTGATAAACCATTCCACGAATCTTGAGGAACAGCTTGGCATCGCCTTGATGCCACGAGGATGCGCCCAAGTGTCGGAAGAGCGGAGTGACAACCCTGCCGTTTAGCCGATGCTGCCGTCCACCAAGGACACGGAGTTCGGTTGGGCGTTGAGCGGCAGGGAAGCGGAGATGTTCGGTTGATAGAAACATGGGCCCCGTGGACAGCATGATATCAAAATAAGGGACACCCAGCCAGGTGTGATCGTAATATTTGAGGTTCTTGATCAACTGTTCGAGGAAAGGATGCTTGGCCTGGGCCATCATGAAGCCATTGGAGACGCCGACGGGGGAGGCATTGATGTTGACGATCGGAAAGCGCCGAAGCGGTCCGAGCGAGCGTCGACATTCGAGATCCATATCCAAGAAAATCCCGCCGTAGTGGTGTAAGACAAAATATCTTAGCGCGTCTGCTCGTTGGATTGTGTGGCGGTAATCTAAAAAGTCGCGTAGAAAGAATGAGTAATGTTTTCGCATGAATTCTTCCGCCGATTGATCGTCCCAGAAGTGATGAGTGAAGTTAGCCGATTCGGGATGAAGTCTGTGCAAATCAAATCAAAAAAGAGTGGCCGGTTGGAGTGGAGGGATTATGTCAGCTTTTGGATGGATGGGCGGTGGTTAGTGATGGGTAAAAGATGAATATATCCAACCAATGACAAAGACTAACGCGAGACAGCTATTCCGACTGGCCGTCCAAGTTTTGGGCATCAGTCGAGGTTCCATACCTAGCAGAATGTGATGTAGGATTGGGGGTACCAAGTCGAGTTCATCCGGTTCAGAGTAGCTGACACCACCGCCGTATCTTTGATCGGGTAATCTGGCCAAGCTTCCATCACTGAGTCGTAAAAGACTTGAGTCGGGGGCGGGCCAAGTACCGTTAGGGGAGCGAGGAGGCCAAGTGACGCTCCATTGTTCAACTGGATATTTTTCGAAGCTGGCATCTAAGCCGTCCCTGCTGAGAGTGAGGGAGAGGTTTGATGAGAATATTGACCAGAGTGGATAGACCGACAGTATCCTGGCCAATAGGAAGATATGTTGCCAGAAGATTATGACGAGGAATGAGAGAAGAGTGATGAGTGTCCAAAGCTTGCGGGATGTAGGAAGTTTAGACATTGTGAGAAATTCTTGACGAGGTAATTTCATGTAGGGATAGAGTGAGCGAGTTGAGTGAGTAGGAGGAAGGTTGAGAAGGGTCAGGTTACTGGATAGATGTTGGCAACAGGTCAATTGGGTAGGAGATTAAAGCCAGGATGGTTGTTTCTTCTTGCCCCTTCGACCGAGTATGTGGTTGTGAGAGTGTGGGTGTGTGTGTGGGTGTGTGGGTGTGTGCCGGAGAAGTCAACGAACAAGGACAACCTTGAGGAATGGCTTGATGGGGACGTTTTCCGTTACGAGCTTGATAGTCACCAGAGCCTAGTTACTTAGTTGAAGGGACTCTGAGGTCGGCCTGGTTAAAAAAAAAAAAAAATTATACGGTGGAGGGTGGAATTGATTAGTAGTCAAGCAGCAGCCAGCTTGTGAGCAATCGAACCCGACGACTTGCCTGGAAACGATGAGATCATCGGACTGTAGCCCCAATGACCATAAAACGAGGCCGACTTACTGAATTAAACCAACTTAGTTCTGAAGATGGAAGGAAGGAAGGAAGAAAGCTCGCCGAGTCGGGTGCTAAGCTAGTAATAATTAAAGTATTTAATATATATCTGTGGATGTAAATAAATATGTATTTATATCCAACGAGCAGAGCAAGTCTTGTTGCTGATTTAGGAGGAGTGGGTGTTAAGCAACTCTTAAGACAAAGATGATGCGTGCTTTTGGATCTTCCAGTCCGATTTAGGGAACGCGTCAGGAGGGGTATATATAGGTTGGGATATATGTATGTTTTAAGTTAGGAGTAAGTATTTAAGTAAATAGATTGAAGGCGTCAAGCTTTGAAGGGTATGACTCTGGTAGGTAGGTGGAAGTGGTTTTTAAAGGAGATTTGGGTTTGATTGGAAGGAAACAAAGAGAGCTGTTGTGTTATGGGGTTAGGTTATTCGAACAAAGGTGGTGGGTGAGTTGATGATTGTTTATAAAGGGTAAGTCGTGGAACCCCTTAACCAAGAACTTTAGTACAGATCCACCGAGGATGAGCTGCTGATAACTTACAACTGATCCCCTTAGGTATTCCAACCCCATCTCATGAGCAAACAACCCAAATATTTATGACTGTCATTCAATTCACTTTAAATAAACAACGTATTGAATGGATCCAGCGGGGTTTATCCAAAAACTACTTATGGGCTAAGTTGGAAACAAAGCAGCAAGTTGAATTTCTTTGTTTATGAAACAGTTGCAATCTCGACACGATCAAATCCAATCCTTGTAGCTCAGCAATATAGTAGAAAGAGATGTTTTTCTTAAGGTAGTATTCATGAGATTGATATGTACAACACTAAGAAAAGGCACATACAATATCCTCGAGCGGTAAGGGAGGTAATGCAGTGAGTGGAGGATAACACGGAAGGTCTTATATGTGAGAGCAAGTTGAAATGTCAAGACAACGAGACAGAACATCCGGAGGTCTGGTGGCAAGCGATAAGGGCCATGGAGGGGTTGGCTGTGTATCATGGATTGGTACACCAGTTATGGATCATGAATCTCTTTACGTTGCCGACCTACATAAATATGTTAGGATGATATGAAAGAAGACAAATCATCAACTGTGAGTCGATCGATGACACGGTTTGCTTAGCCCAAGTGCAAATAGATCTCACTGACCCCATAGGTCCTCCCAGACTTGCGACAACAGCGATTAGCGCCTTCTATACAAACCAATGTTGTAACGACGGTCTCCGCAGGTTGAACTGTTCGTTGTCATCAATGAGAAATGTTACGTCAACTTATCTGAGAAAATGAGCAAAAGTAGTGATCATCACTAGAAAATATGTTACTTGTTGGGGGGGATCCGTCGACCGGTACGATGTAACATTCTCCGTGAGGCCGATTCGGGGGGCAATCGAAACTTATCACAAGCCCGGCATGGGCCAAGATCATACTGATCAGCAAAGCCATCGTTGTTGGAAACTGCATGCTGCTGGAGTTTGAAGAGATTGGTGAGTGTGAGGGAAAAGAAGAAGTGATTGATGGGTTTGTTCAGTTGTTTGTTCTGTTTATTTTCAAGTCAAAGAACATGAGGAGATGCTGACGTGCTATTAAGAGGGTGGTAGAGTCAACGGTGGATACTTGCGAGAGGTTCTGGTGAAGATGGAGGTGGATGGGTAGTGCCAGCAGAGAAACAAGGGTGCTATTTATAGCCATGATTTTGGTATGACTATGAAATGTAGAGAGAGAAAGGTGTTGTTGAGTATCGTTGTAGCACAGTGACCTCGGCTACGAGACCACCGATAACCCCATGGTTTGACATGACATGGGATGACACTGTGGCTTAAGCACTCAACGAAGCTTTGCCTCCTTGGCCTACAACACCCTCCCACTCGACGAGACCGTCCCCACCGCAATACACCACCGGTGCACTTCGGAGGGCCGTGCGAAACATGGAACGGGGAGGTTTTCAAGTCAGAACCCTTTGAGGTTTTCAACTCCCGTGACGACTCCATTTCAACTACACCACGGCCACCCCTCGATGACAGGTGAGTCGTCTTCAAGACGACTACAAGGAAAAAGCCGCCTTCAAGACGAAAATTGGTCTTGAGGGCGGCTTCAAGACCCATTTAAGCTTCGGCCTGGGAAACCTGTGAAAATGCGGTCTTCAAGTCGACTTGAGAACCAAATGAGGTTCTCAAGTCGACTTGAAGACCGCACTGGGGTTCTCACGTCGACTTGAGGACCTAATGTGGTTCTCAAGTCGACTTGAAGACCACTGGTGGTTTTCAAGTCGACTTGAGAACCACCGATGGTTCTCAAGTCGTTATCCCTCCTTGCTCAGAGCAAGAAGGGACTTGTCTTCCAAACCAGACTCCCTTACCTGAGCAGGAAGGGAGTCTGGGAAGCTCCCTTTGAAACCACATGCAGATCAGCCTGCAAACCACTCCAGTGGTTTACAGGCTGATCTACAGACTCCAGAAGTGCAATCTTTGCCGAGGAGATTGGAATAAAGGATTTTAGATTGAGCATTATAAACATCTTTGAGCTGGGGACTTCAAAAACCCGCTGGCCAAGTGGTAAGGCATCTCGATTGGCCTCCTGGAGGCCTGCAGGTTGTGGGTTCTAGCCCCGCCTGTGTTTTGCACAAATTTATCCTCCGGTCCCTTGACGCAGGACGTTTTCAAGTCGCCTCCAAGCCGGCTTCATCTTGCTTGGCAGTTGTCTTGGAGGCGGATCCAGCTCTTGAGGCGTTTTCAAGGCGCCATCAAGGCGCCTTGAAAACTCCTGATTCAATTGAATCGCAAGACACCTTGAAGTCGTAAACGTCTGCTGACAGCTTCATTGAATTGAAAAAAGATGCCTTCAAGTTGTCAAAAAAAGCCGTCCTGAAGGCGTCTGAATGCGTCCGAGGTGTACACCACGGACACAGAAAAATATTTTGAAAACCGGTTAAACCGGTTTTCAAAATATTTCCCCATTCACTCACCGGCAACGTCCCAAGGAACGAGTCAGAAACTGAGAGAGAAACTCAACTTCAACCACTAAAAACCAACCACCTTTCATAATCATCCAACTTCAAAATACTAAAAAACCAATCCAAAAATCACTCAAAAGTATATCCCTTTTCTCCTTCCAATTCAAAAATAAAATAATAATAACCTCTTCCTATCAAAACCCCTTTCCTTCTCTTCCCCCTCTATTGTCCGAATTTTTTAAAAATTGAGTTTTCCAAACCCCCAAAAAAAGGCTTAAGGTTTTCACCTTATGTGGTTCGTGTAACCGATAATATGCCTCCTAAAAATCTTCATGGCTCTTGATTAGAGCATGAAGGATGGTCTAAGAATATAGAGATGGAAGATATCAATTTGTCGGGATCATCTCTTGACCAATCTCCTCATGACCGTTCAGAACCCCCGACTCAACCTAGATTTTCCAATAATCCCCCATTATCTCAATCACGTCATAATCCTCTTAACCCTGAAACTGGGTTTTTGGCAGCTATTGCTGAAATTTTTGCCCATCCAAACTCAGATGGAAGTATTTTCATAAATTCAGAGAAGGTTAAAACCTTATCCCCACTTTTGGCGATCAAAAAGATCACTAGTGTTCAAACTTTATCCATGATGGAAAAGATTACACAACAATTAGATTCCATTGAAAAGTCAATGAAAGCTACAAACCATGTGGAACCTAAATCTGGTCCAGCCTGGGTCATAAACAAAAATAATAATAATATACCAATTAAAACTAATAATAATCCTATTTGTACACCTCCATCAAATAAGGTATTGAATGAGTTCAATCCAGCTTGTTTCATTATTCAAAAATCTATTCCAGATTCACAACCATTTATGCAGATGTCTCCGTCGGAGATCAACAATAAATTTAAAAAGGTCCTTAACAACATTAAAGCTCAAACAGCGGATGGCTCTCCTATCAGTATTAAGGGGGTAGCTAGATTACCTTTGGGGGATTTTAAATTCTTCACTCAAACTCGATATGCCGCAAACTGGCTTCTAGAACATAAACATGAATGGACATGTTTATGTGATCCTACTTTAATTACCCCCCCTTCAACTTATCCAGTCATTTTACATTCAGTTCCAATTTCATTTACTCCGACCAATAAATCAACTCTTGCTGATTTATGCAAAGAGAATAATATCCATCCAGATCATATTCATAGTGCTCAATGGTTTGGTAATCCTCAAGCTAATAAAAAATCCCATGGATCATTGATTGTGAATTTTTTTGATAAAAACCTTGCTCAAAAAGTAGAAAAAGGAAGCCTTTTCTTTAATTACTTACCATTAACGGGTGCTCATTATAAGAAATCTCCTATCCAATGCTTTCAATGCCTAGAAATAGGTCATACGGCTCAATTTTGTAAAAATTCTCCTTTATGTAAATATTGTGGTGATCCCCATAATTTGAAAGATTGTCAAACAGAAATTAGTAATGAAAAATGTATTCAGTACGAAAAAAAATGAATCCTTCATCTGAGTTTGACAATGAAAATGTTCAATTTTGTCACTCTGCCTTGAGTCTTAAATGTCCTCTTAAGTCTAAGAATTTTTGTTGTATTATTGTTAACCAATGATGTGTCAAAATAGTATGTATCCAAACTCTTATCCTACTCAAGATAATCACTCGGATCAATCAATTTCAATTTCATCAACAGCAACTCCTACAAACTTCAAGATTCTTCAGCTGAATTGTCACAATTCATTTGACGTCACTTCAAATGTACTCAACTCCAATCAGTTATTCTCAATATTAGTTCTTCAAGAACCCTGGATCAATCCACATACACTTAAAATTCCACATTATGCTAACTGGATAAGTATTTTAAAGTCAAATTATTCCCCTAAAGATTATAACAGTAAACATTGTACTCGCTTCCTCATCAAGAAATCCTTCACCTCGGAAAATATCCATCCAATTGGATACGGTTCTCAAATTTTATCAGCTATAGATATAAATATCGATCATAATAAAATCAGAAAAATTCGACTAATTAATTTATATAACCCTCCAAAAACGTTTGAAGGAATTCAAAATCTTACTGATTGGTTTAGTAGGAATAATGACAGAAAAATACCATCTTTTCTCTTTATGGATTCTAATCTTCATCATCAACTATGGAATCCGCCTAACTATAAACATGTACATCAACAATCGAAGGACTTGATCAAAATTTGTGGTTGAAACGGCTTTAAAATCATCTCAGAGAAGGGTATTCCTACGTTTATCAATAGAAGAAACAGCCCAACAACAATCAATCTCACATGGTGTAATTTTCAAGCAACCAAACTCGTCCAACAAAGTATTACGTCATCTGAATATTTCGGATTGGATCATCAATCCATCATCCTTCAACTTAACTTTAACCCACATTCTATCCCCTCCACTTGTCTTTCGGTTGGTATGAAAAGTATGAATATTGATAAATTTTGTAAAGATTTAAATAAAGATATTGATACCCATTACTAACCTTCCACTATCCAATCCAAACAATATTGATCATACGGTAAATATGCTAACATCTTCATTCCAAAACGCGTTAGATCTGCAAAAAAGAACTATCAACCTTAATAAGGATAAGTTCAAGGCATGGTGGGACAAAAAAATTCTTACACCGATTATCCAGAAAAGAAATCAAGCTCGGAAATGGATGTTAATTGCCTATTCAGTTCAAGCCTGCGATTGTTACCATTATTGGCAAAAGCAATTTCAGGAAAAAGTATTCGAGCTAAAACGGATTCACTGGGGTAAATTCTTAGCTGAAAGTAAAGATCATCAACTATTTACAGCTTATAAATTTATAAAACCCAGCAGTAACGGTAATGTAGCGCCATTATTTAACGAAAATAACAAATTAACTTTGAATAAAGAAGAACAAGCTCAACTTTTATTCAAAGGAACATTGGAAGTTCCTATCAACTGCAATGTTGACGATATTAACACAATTTCTTTCCCTGACGTTCATTATTTTCTGGCTATATCTTATCCCAAAGTGGATAACGTATTATCTAGATTACCAAAAAAAAAAGCCAAAGGACACAATCAGATTGCAAATGAAATGCTTATTTGGAGTAAAGACATTATTATTCCCCTACTAACCAAAAATTATTCCGCATGTCTTCAATTTGGGTATTTTCCTAAAATATGGAGACATGCCGTTAATCAGCGTCCTTCAATCAAGAGTTTTATATGGTAGTTGTGATTGGGCTTTGAAAAGGAACGAGGCGACTGTTAAAAAAATAATCAACAAAATCAATAATCAGGCTATAAGAATGATTTTAGGTGTTTTTAAAACAACACCATGCAAATTTCTCAAAAGGGACTCACCATTAATAAGTTTTTTTGATATTTTGAAAAGGACAAACCACTTTTATGTGTGTAAAAAATTAGCAGCAACAGACAATCACCCAATTAAAAGGCTAATAGTCAATGAAATCAATAATCAAACTTCTACACACCTGTTGTCTATACATAATGTCCTCGATAAACATCTAATTCCCGCATACGAGTTCAACAAGATTGAAGTAATTCAATATCACAACGTCCAGCCGTGGTCTAATTTTTTTATCAAAGTACAAAACATTGGTATTAATAAAGAGTTGATTAAACAAGTGGTTACTGATTAAAGGAATTGAGATTGATTGTAAAGGACCTATGACTGTTTTTTAATTGCTTGATAACAAAAAAGACCAGAAACTAGAAAACAAGAGATTAGAATAAAGAAGACTTTTGAGAGAAAAGATAACACAAGACAAACCCTTCTCAATTGATGTAGTATCTAAGATATGTTTTTAAGATGATAGAGACAAGACTAAGCTTGTAGATGAACTGAATAGATTATAGAAGAAACATTAGTAAGCAAGTTTTTATGAGAAAAGATGAGTGAGAAACAAACCCTAGATAATTTAGGTCTAAAGTGAATGATGATGTTTTTTATGAGATGAACAGGATCAAAGGCTAAGAAGAAACTGAGAACAATATGAACAGGAGTTAGTAATGAGATTGTATGAAAGAGTGAAATGCGGTGATTGCATTTCTCACCAAGTTGGAAGCTATTGAAGGCTTTCCAATGCTAAAGCTTCTTCAGGAGTTTCTTGAGTTGAGTTGATCTTGATGATTTGATGAGTGACTTTGAGATGGACAATTGATGAGGGAAGTGAAGAAAGAGGAGAGGAGTGACCGGTACTTTTTGAGTTAGGTTATGAGTGAAAATTACAATGAGGTTTCACACTTATGTCACGAATGAGGAAAGAGCTGAGACGCAGATTCAACAGATTGCTAAAAAACCTGAACCAGAACTGAAAACAAATGTTGTTAGAGGAGTAATGATAAGAAGAACAAGAGATAAATTTAGAGAGAAAAGAAAAGAGGCACACCACTAATAAGATGGAAAAAGAGACAAGTAGAGAGGACTTGAGAAGGGAGGTGATGAACAGAAAGTGAGAATAAACTAAAGAGAATGATAATGTAATGAAATTAGCGCTTTAATCAACAACCAACATGAGAGAGAAAAAGAGAGGAAGAAGGTGAATAACAAACAGCACGTTGAGCAGACGTGTCGTGATAATGAGCCTTGTTTTGATGTTGTTGAGATCTTGAGTATTGGTGGATCTTCTATCAATCTTGAAGAATGTCAAAGCAAGAAGTGTCGATTAGATCAGATTGTTTGAGATGTGAGTGTTGAGACTTTACATTTAAGGACTTGTTAAGCGGAGCGTTGATCGCGATCTTGAGCCAATATTTGTGAGTCTTGATCTTGATCAAAGAATGAAGTTGAGAATCTTGTTGAGTCTAGAGTATGCTAGTCAACAAGATCATTTCTTTTAAGCATTTTTATCTCAACCCTAACCAATTACAGCTGCGTGCGAGGACAAGGAGCGCGCAAGGAGCACGGCAAAGAGCGGGGAATTACAACAAAGAGTAGAGGTAGTATTGCAAGATTTCATCACTGATCAAATTTATGATAAAAAAGAGAAAAATGAAATAATTCTTTTTACAGACGGATCTAACATACCAAATAAAGGATCAGCATCGGCGGCCCTCCTAAATGATTTGGTCTCTTTTGCATGTCGAATCAATGATTCAGATAAAGCATTGGCTTATGAAGCAGAAATTCAAGCCATCAATATAGGACTTGATATAATTAAAAACGGGTTTTTAAAAAATAACTTACCTTTTACTAACCAAATTAACATTTATTCTGAAAATAAGGCAGCCCTTCAAGTTATTTCCAATCCACCTCAACCACAAGCTAATCAATACATTTTTCTGCAGATATTTAATAAGTTAGAATCATTGATGTTGTGGGGATTTTTGATTTCATTGTTATGGTGTCCAGCTCACGTTGGTATTCCAGAAAACAAAAAAGTCGATCAATTAGCTAAAGAAGCCACCAAGGGTAATCGACTTTTCAATCTGAACCAGCAAGTAATTTGATCAAAATTCCCTTTCGTTAAAAGAAGAT
The DNA here is from genome assembly GCA_007896445.1 of Puccinia hordei. NCBI lineage: Eukaryota > Fungi > Basidiomycota > Pucciniomycetes > Pucciniales > Pucciniaceae > Puccinia > Puccinia hordei. Next base: position 17,351 of record RDRW01000817.1, on the reverse strand, counting down.
GTCCAATAATTCGAAATCATGTCAATCTTACCAATACACCAATAAAAAATTTTGAAGCGCTAAATAAACTAGAAAGAGGGTTGAGTTTGATGATTTACCAGCTACGATTGGGTCATTCTCCTTTAAACAATTTTGTATTTGATATCAATAAAATGAATTCACCAAATTATGATTTATGTCGAGTACCAGAAACAGTTAAAAATTTTCTTCTATTATGTACAAAATATCAAGACCAAAGAAGAACATTTAGAACAAGATTAATCAATAAGAAGATCAAGATCAATCCGAATTCAATGAAGGACTTACTTGATAATCCATCGACGTTCAAATTACTCTCAAAATTTATTGTTGAAACAAAATGGTTTAGGAACATCAAAATCTATATTGAAGAGGAAGATCAGAAGAATCGATAAATTTTTGTTATTTCATTAAATAAAGATAAAATACTCACAGATTGAACTTTATTTTTTTTAAAAAAAAAAAAAAAACATAGTTGTATCAAACTATAAATGTATGCGGGGGTCAGTGTCATACGGTGGTATATGACACTACAAATTTCCAATATGAACTGGTCATTCAGCCAGTTTCATAGCCTTTTGGTTAAGGAGCGGAGTTCAGTTTGATTGGAAATCCTGAGTCATGACAGTAAACTGGCTAACCCTGCCACGGGTTCAATGCGCGATAAGGACATCTCTAGCCTGTGACCATTGTCGAGGGTTTCCACCCGTTGGTAGCAAGATTGTAGTTAACTTTGAGCTTCACTTCTTCAAATTCCAAGGATAATCTTGAAGCTGCTTCGAAAGTCGAGGTTTGAAGCATCTCTATCTTTGAGGGAAGCTCCCCCGCAGTCTTGGTGGTTCCTTGTAGCGTCAAGAGTGTCCTTTTAGCGTCAAGAGTGTGTCTGAATATGGCTCCATGAGAGTTGACATGGATTAGTGCCACCAGCCATAGCACATTTGAGACAAAGTGCCCTTAATCCCGGGGGTACTGTCATACGGTGGTATATGACACTACAAATTTCCAATATGAACTGGTCATTCAGCCAGTTTCATAGCCTTTTGGTTAAGGAGCGTAGTTCAGTTTGATTGGAAATGCTGAGTCATGACAGTCAGATTGGGCTGAATCTATTTAGGGATTGGGTTTGGTTGATTTCTGCCCGCCTAAATCATTAAGGGTATGTGGCCTGAGGAACCACATAGCATGAACTGTTTGGGGCACAGTCATGTCAGAAGTTGACAGAAACTGGTTTCTGAATAACTTCAGACTCAATAGGGGGTATCAAATGTGACCAAATCCACAATTAAAACCAGTGAATTAGGATTTTCCACAAAATTTCACTTTTGAGAATTCTGAACCATTTTATGTGGATATCCATTGTTTTTAAAAATGGTGTATTTTCAAAACCAGTTGATTAGATAATGGTGGATTTTTTCATATTTGATACCCCCTAATAAAAGAGATGGATTTTTTCAATTCTATTAGTGATTTACTTTTTCCTTTTCTCTTCTTTAAAAAAAAAAAAAAAAAAAAAAAAAAACTACTGAGAACTAAAAAACTTTATTATTCAAAGATAAAAACAATTTCATATTATTCAATCATGTATATTTTATTAAACACATCATTGCATGTATATACATAATTATTATTCACTATAGTGCGCAATGTCAAACCAATGAGCACTAAAAAAAAAAACAAAAAAAACAAAAACAAAAGAGGAACGAGTCAGACAAACCATTTTCAAATATTTTTTGAAATATTTTCACAACCACTTGAGGTGGTTTCAGGAATATTAACAATCAACCAATTTGGTTGGCACATGCCTTGTCAACCAAAATGGTTGGGGCAATTGGTTCTGAAAACCAGTGAAATTGGTTGCAGAAACCAATTCTGTTTGCCAAATGGTCCCTAAAACCAAATTAGTCGGGATCTAATATTCCTGCAGCCAGATTTGGTTGCAGGAATGGTTTTCCAAACCATTTATGTTTTCAGATTGGTTGACTCGACTCAGCATGCAGAATGGCACCGGTGCCACATTTAACAGACGGAAAATAAAATATTATAATTTTTCAGGCCTTGAAGGCATGGGTTCATCCAGCTTAATGGACCCCCAAGTGAGTGAGGGAGAGTGGGAATAGAAAGTTTTGAGATCACTAGTACAATCAGTTATTTGAAAGAACTACTTAGTAAAAAATAAACAAAAATAGAAAATGTGTCAACAAAAAGGGAGAAGACAAGAGAAAAGAAGACAAAAGTAGAACTCAATAAATCAAGGAAAAAGTAAATGAAATCTAATCAAGATCACCATTCACATCTAAATCTTCATTACCCCTACTCATGATTTGATCCATCTTTTTGGTAATTTCCTCCTCAGTTGGAAATGCAGCTTGTTCAGCCGTAAAATCTGATGCTAGCATCTTCCCATCCCACAGCTGGGAATCCTTTTTCCAGACAAGCAAGGCAAACACAAAGTCATACAGCTGTGACTTGCCAGTGCGCGCAGCGAGATATTCCTTGATCTGGGTCCAGAAATTGGGGACTTTAGTTGCTGTCCCCTTGCTGATTCGTGCTGGAGGTTGTTGAGATGGATGAGGAGCCTCAGATAGGCCAATTGAGCCTTGGACGGTTGTTTGATGTTGGGGTCTTTATTAATGTTCTTACCATTAGTGTCTTTGTGTTGTGGTGTCATCTGGCCATAGACAGCAGATACTAGTTCGGAGAGTTTTGGTATGCCCTTTGGGTCATCTAATCCAGATTGGATGATGGGGGCCAACATGTGCTTGTTGCCTTTCAGTCTCTTGCTGATTATGTTATTGACCTTCTTGACCTCACCAGCATCATCTCGCCATCACTCCGACTTCAGGTGTGTGACAAGCCACTGCGGGTCTTGCTGATTGAGTATGTCCTGAGATGTCCAAAGACGTTAGCGTTTGATGTTTGGAAATCTTATACTGTCATCTTACCTTGACCAAGGAGAAAGGTGTGTTGAGATGTTGGTTGCAGAGGGAGGTAACTCAACCAAAGCTGTTTAGATCAGCTCGTAGCAAAACCGCCTTGAGGTTCAATCCAATAAACGTGACAAGACTCAAGCTGGCTGGATATTCTAAAGCTCCCGGCGGTGGTTGTTCATTGAGCGCTTTGGCTAACTCCTGTAGGCCAACGTGCATCACCATAACGGACGACAATGTTGTCCATCATTTGCTCTTGATTAACTAAACACGCAATGTCAGAGGGGTTAGTTGCAAATGAAATGCAGCAGTATCATTTGAATCACTTTAATGATTGGTTGGGAGTTCCTAATGAGGGCCTCTTTGTTGTGGGCATGAGAAAAAAGCTCCTTGAGGTTCTTGCGGATAGCAGTGGGGGTTTCCGGTCGGACCGAAGTGGTGGAAATGTCAGATGCAGATGATGATTGACTGCGTTGAATCGGGTCTGAGTATCCTGTGCTTGGATTTGACTGGATATCAGCCGGTACGGCTTCCTCTTGGATCCAACTTGGCCGTCATACCTGTACGGAGCGGGTGGTTGACTCGGGGTTGCCACGCCACTGCGAATCGGCCCGATGCCATGTGTGGAAGGCAGAGGACGGGGGGATGGGGAAATCTGACCTTCACCCAGGTGGTCTTGCAATGCCATGCGTGGAAGGAAGAGGATGGGGGGATGGGGAAATCTGACCTTCAGAGGTATTCCGCCGTATTGGTATCCCCCTCCCCCTCCATGGGGGAGTGGATTTCTGTCAGCGCCCCAAAAACCAATCTGATGGGGGCTACCGCCACAAGGTGAGATTCCGGGACCAAATGGCCTTTGTAGCCCCTTGCTGGTGTCAAAAGTTGGCCGCGGATAGCTGTCCCCGGAGCCAGGCTGATAGCCGCCCACAGGGACAGGTGCCCTTGGGCGGCCTTTGCGACCTCAAGAGTCAAAGGCAGCCACTTCCCCTGCCAAAAATGACTTGTTGCCACCGCCTTGTGGCCGTAGGATTCCTTTGGCGCCTCCAGTGGGCCTATTTGGGGCTTTGTCGCCGCCGGGTGGCTTGGGGTCTCCTTGGTTGTGATTGACGGCAGATGGCCTCAAGAGGCCTTCTGCCGATGGATAGGCGGTGGGTCCTTGCGTCCAACCATAAGGGTGGGTGTCACCGACACTGTCATACGCTGCAGGATTGTGGGCCAAGGGGTGTGGGTTCTGGTGAGGTTGATACTCATCCTGCATCTGGGACCAGGTGTCAGGGGGAGACGGCACTGCAAATGTTTAATAAGGGTTGTATGAGTATGAGAGATTATGTATACTCGGGAACGTGGAGGCTTGGCACTTACTTGGTTGCTTGAGAGTCCGAGTATTACCTGTTTTGATGGGTGTTGGGCCGTCCTTATTGGTTTTGAGAGGGTGTTGAGTCAATGAGAAGAGATTGTTGAGTTCATGAGGGGAGGTGAGTCAATGAGAGTTGATTGTTTAACTCTGTCCCCCCCGGAAGCGGACGGAGAAGGACTGTTTCAGCCGCGCAACTGCACGCAGACTGCGCATTGGAGCCCCCCGCACTGTAATAAATTATTTCAGATAATTCCCTGAGAGTGTCTTTTAGTTCCTCACCCACAGCTGAAAATAAATATTCCAATTGCACATTACCTGAAAATAAAATTAGTATCCATCTCCATCTCTTGAATACACAAACAAACACCAAGGATCTCATTTAAGAATTGCACTTTGTGTTGAAAATTTGGTCTTCTCCACATTTTTCCTTTGGGGTTAATTTTTCTCCCCATTAATTTAGGCCCATATATGTTTGCATTTTAATTCAAGATTTTAGGTGGAGTTTCAGAGGCTTAAAATTATCAATCACATCTTTTGGGAATTACTTTACCTGGTGAGCTGACTCTAACTAATTTTAAATAAGGTAGGATTTCATGATTCTAACATGTAGTTAAAATATGTAACAGGTTTTGAGAAGATTCCTCAAGATGAAGGGCCTCAGAAATACATATGCATCATCTTCAGGGGAAACAGGAGTTGTCTACCCACAAGTATGGCTGCACACCTGAACACAGCTGGTCACAAGAACAAACTGGCACAGCTGAATTCATTAGCACATATGTATTCACATGAAACACAGCATCAAAATCAGAGAACAGGATTCACACAATTATCTGATGATCATGCCCCAGCCCAAAGCCCACTCAGGTCTGAAATAGATCTTTCTGACCCCTTCATGATTACTGATGACGATAATAGAACAATTTCTGATATTGAAGATGTAGATGTCATTGACCCTGCAGATTGGGGGAATGAAGTGGATGATGCAGCATCCAATGGTTCATCAGGGACCAGCCTGAGGCTGGAAAACTGGGATGGTTATGGTGGCTATGATGTAGAAAATGATTCCCAGGATACATTTTCATCAAGCCAACCAAATCAGAGGTTACATAGAGTACCTGCAGATTCTGCCTGGTACCCATTCCCTTCCAAAGAGGTATATTATTACCTTATTTATCTCTTCCATGTATCATATTACTGTAGGAGACACTGACTTGTTTATTTTTGTGTATTGCAGCATCTGGTAGCATCACTCATTCAAGGGCAGTTTCACAGTGTAATGTCACGCACAATGTATACCTGGCTACATAGTATTTTGACTATATGTGGAATCCATCTACCTCACTGGGACACCATTAAAAGAATGTACACCAGGAAAAAAAAGTTGGCACCTCTATGGAGGTGCCTTCGCTTATCTCTTACCTATCCTCAACATATCAACACTGTATCTAGACTGTATCCCCCACTGTAACCGAATGTATCAATGTGGTATCTTGCATTCACATGACTGCTCCAAAGTTGAAGTATTTACATATATTTAATTAATAATTTTTTACAAGGTAAGTAAAATCCTCCAAACCTTGAGGAATGACCAAATTCAGATGAAGAGCTTCATGTTTATGAATTAAAACAAATAAATAAATTCAAACCGTATTCTAAGGACATATTTTTTAATTCAGGTTATTTGTAACTCTCCTGAGTAACCATTCCCGTGAGAATATACATACATAAGAATATACATACATATTCTAGTTCATCAATCAATTTAATGTGAAAAATGTATTCAAGTTAGAACCCTGATTTATGAAGATTCATACCCTGTTCTTCAGTGTGCTTGGTATTCTCAATCTTCTAGGTCACATGGTATGTGTGCATGTTTGATCTTATCGATTATGAATGATCTTGACAAGGATTGATGAAATCAAATTGTTGTATCTGGGTAAATCCTGATGATGTCCAATATTGAAATAATGATATTACCAATCACTTACAACTTCCAGAGCGTACAATAATTCATGAGGGTAAATTTCAGTCAAAAATAAAAACAGCTGTCATGGAATTTGGCTTGATTGAGAAGGGGTCTTTTATATCAATTAAATTTTGATTATTATTTGGGTATCCTGTTAATAAAAAATATCCAGTATTCTCAACCAAAACTAGTTGTATGGTTACTGATCAGAATAAACTTCAACCATCCATACCCAAAATAATGAGTTTGAACTCAGAAAAACAACACAAAAAAAATTCTGAAGAGTAAAAATTCATGAGTTATGTACATCAAGTTGGGGTGTGAAGCCGCATGCATTCAGCTTCCAGGAAAAATCGAATAATGAGTCAATTTAAACTTAGCTAGAACCTGTCTATAATACACCAACATGAAAGCACTGTTCTGAAAAGATATCTATGATGAATTTAAATGCATATTTTAATTTCAAGATGATTATAATAGGAACCTTGCACTGACTTTCACTCCGAGGCTTATATGATTGAGCTCCTTTCTTTCTTTCCATTACAACATTAATTGTTTTTAATCTGAATATATATTGATAAGGATGTGGAAAATTTAACTAATTCAAGTCACAAAGAAATGGCAGAAAAATGTAGGATACCTGCTGAGTTTAAACTGACGAGTCATGAGGAACCATGAAAAGGAATAAATGCTAGTCAAACTTTCACTTGTGACTTTGGGTTAAAATTTGAACAACTATTCCTGGGTTGGTTGAAATTTCCAAGTTAAAAAGTAGCTCATGAATATTATATGGTGTACTGATAAGTTGTGTTGTATTTTGATTCGAATTATAAAATCTCCTAAGCTGTGTTAGATCCCCCTTTTTACTCCCAAGGCCTGATAATGGTAATTGCCTGGGTGATTTGTTTTATTATTATTACGATACCAATACCTTGATATAAACCTGGACATTTATTTCTTAAGGAAAAGAAGCAATTGACTGTTGTAGGTTTGCAACATTCTTTTTGTAAATCTGACTAAAGTCTTTATTCAATATTATTTGATTGATAAAGAGAGTTTGGAATATAGATGAAATATCAAATGAGATATACTGTGTATATACTTAAATCCATTAAGCTTGATATTTGAAATTATCTACACACTTCCAAGATGTTTGCACAATTTTCCACCAAATAGTTTGCACAGTTTTGAAAGACATGTTGGTCCAAACATTCCTCATAATGCAAAGTAATATGTTACAAAAATGATCCTCATTGAATTGCAATGTCAGTATATCATTCAGGGGGTTAGTGCATACTTGGGATAATTATCTGGTCTCTGAAGAATAAGGTATATAATGAAGTAATTTTTTGATGGCTGATTTGTCATTAGGGTATATAATTATAACACTCAAAACTTACAAATTCCACGAGAAAAAAAGAAAAAAGAATTGTTAGATGTTGGTACCAGTACAAAAGATTTTTGGATTTGATTGAGACATGCAGTTGTGAGTGTTTAAAAGTTTATTTGGATAAGGTACTCTTATAGCTAAGGGGTCATGCACACCAACAATTTGAATGTGATATATCCACATAGTTATATAACAAGCGACATGAATTTTAATTTAAAAGGCCCTTGGATGTGTGAATTATGTAACATGCATAAACAATACTAAGGGCTAAGTGCTAAACAGTTCTTAACCAGGCAATGGAGATGTCTTGACATAACCTCAACAAACAAGGAATGTCGAGGCAATTTGCATAAATTTTGTTTTTGAGAGATATAAGAACAAACAAATCATCAACAGAGGTTAGATACCCTTTGTCCTTGGATTTTCAGAGTTGACCCATATATCAAGGGCAAGATGCCCATGGATGCATGGCTTGAGGCACACCACCACCTCCCAATGTCCACCATGGTTAATCCGAGCATATCTACACTATGCCCCACCCAAGCTAAAAGGGAATAAAAGATGATACACATTGTCAGGTAATCCAGAAACGTATTCATTCTCTTACCAAAACCAACAATGTCCGAAATATCTTGCTTAGGCTTCTTCACTACACCTAGTTGTCCGAACTCCACAATCCTCCAACCAGTCCACCAGTGGTCTTCGAGATGCAGTATTTCACCGAGGAAGAACAAATCTACATATCCTCTGCTCGAATTATGAAAAGGTTGGAGATCTCAATGACCATCAGAGCCGTTTGATTGGTCCATTGATTGGGGAGATAGGTCAACTTTCTGAGCCTCTTTCCTCAAGATCGTTTGTTGGGAATTCAAACCCAAAGAAAATATTTGTCCGACTCTTCTATGTGCAAGCCCAACATGGAAATACTTCGCATGTCCATGGATTTATATTTTCACCGTTTGGTTTGTTATCACGAGTGATGGAAGCTTTCTCGTTATCAAATATTCCAATCAAGAAGATACCCAACTATCAGCCAAGCCATTTTTTTGGTGTCAGCCAGATTGTCAATTCACCGAAAACCACACCTTCAGAAAAAACGTTCAAGATCCCAGGATGCCGAACAACACTGATGGATCACCAATATAAAGCGGTTGAATTTATCCAAAGGGGCGAATCCGATCAGATATCAATAGCTCATGAAATATGGACAAATCCAGATAACGAATGGGTAAAGCGAATATTTTCAGATGCCATGGCACAAGGACTTGTTGAGAAGAATATTATGTTTGAAAGTCATGGGTGTATTCTTGCGGATGATATGGGACTAGGAAAAACTCTGACGACATTAAGCACAATTCAACTCTCACAAAAGCAGGCTATTGCATTTGCCAACAAAAAGCAAGATCAAGAAGATGAAATGCGGACTGCTGCCACGTTAATTATCTGCCCGTTGTCGACGTTGGACAACTGGATTAACGAAATCAATACTCATTTTGATAACGGTAGCCTCCCATACAAAGTGTTTTACGGTAAAGAAAGATCGACCATTCAGTTTCAAGATATTTGCAAAGTTGCAATTGTTCTAGCGACGTACGAATCGATTTGCAATTCTGGATCAAAGGAAAGTGCTGATAGTCAACAAGTTGGAACGAGCAACCAAGTGAGGAAGGGAAAAAGTGATCTGAATCTAGCAAATGTCAGATGGTTCCGAATAGTACTGGATGAGGCACAGTAAGTGAAGCCATGTATGGTTGTATGAGCATGATAGTATAAAATAAAACTGAAATAAATTGTTAGTTATATGAAGGATCCCAAGACCAATCGAAGTACGGTACTCCTAGGCTTAAAGGCACAAAGAAGATTGTGCCTGACAGGTACACCAATGCAGAATAACCTGGGAGATCTGCACAATTTGCTGAAGTTTCTTCAACTGCAACCCTGGTCAAACAACTCAATCTGGAAGCAATGTGTTGAGGTACCGGTCCAGCTATGTGATCCTCGGGGGATATTAACACTTCAAAATCTTATGAACGGAATCAGCATGAGAAGGTTAAAAACAACAGTGCTAGAGCTTCCTGAAAAACTTGAAAGCATTGTTAACATTGAACTGAAATCTCCATGGAATGAAATCTACAAGAAGAACCATGAAACATTTGCGATCCAATTTGGAAAAAATCGAATTGCTGGACAAGGATGGAACTCTGCGGATTTCTTTGGGGAACTTGTAGATTTACGGCAACTATGCGACCACCCAGCTTTGATTGAAAAGGGGCCAGGAATAAAGGGCTATGGTTGGGATGAGAGTTCCAAAATTGTACATCTGGCTAGCGACATCAAAGAATTTCTTGGGAGAGGAGCTGAAAATCGGGCAGTAATATTTTCAGAATTTAAACGGTTCCTAGAAATGTGAGTCTAAATTCTGGGTGACTGAAAACTAAGGGTAGATAAAGAGGTTACACTAATATGAAATTATTTGTGATTGTGTAGAATTGGAATAGCTTTGAATGATGAGGGGATTCGGTTTACAACACATTATGGAAAGACAGATCATGAGACGAGAAAAAAGAATTTGGAACGGTTTCGTGGTGATTCCCAATGTAGAATCTTGTTGGCAACAATCAAGACAGCAGGAGTAGGCATTGATCTCAGATGTGCGCAGAAGGTATATATCATGGTGAGTTGAATAAAACTATTGGGATGTAGGAAATTTGATGGATTAAATTTTGTACAATGTCATACTAAATAGGAACCGACATGGAACCCAGCAGTGGAGGAACAAGCTGTAGATAGACTGTATAGGATTGGACAAAAATCAAAGGTACAGGTTGTGCGCTACTGTGTGATGAATAGTATTGAGGGAAATATCTTTCAGATCAAACGGAAGAAGGCTGAGCTGGCCATGTGAGTAGTTTTTGATTTCAATGTCTTGACAGAAGAATGGAAAGGATGAATTGATGAAATTGGTTGCAATAGGTTGAGTGTTCCGTTGAGTGGAAACCTGGAATTTGAAATGGTGAGACGTTCAATGAGGGAAGCCAACTCGACAGTATGAATTCAAACGACTTGCCTAGGATGGAGAAACCTGTTGTATAATAGCTGCAAAATCAATTTCTTGCTGTGGTTGAAGCAGCAATAAATCAATTTCATTGAGAGAGGCGAGGAAGTCTGGATGGTAACAGTTTTTGGGAAGTCCAGAGGGGACTTTTACAGTCCTCTCCTGTAAATCACTGATTTGACGAAGGAGAAAGAAAGAATCCCCATACTTGTACCGTTTACCGAGCTTCTCAGCTTTATTCTTCTCGTAAAGATGGTCGAGTTGATGACCTAATAAGGAGAACATTGGGGAACGCCATGAGCATTGAATCCTCTGAAGGTTACCATTGGGAAGTTGCTCAGTGTCTGAGCAGCAGGCAGAATTGTCAAAGATATCCTGGTAATCAACAGGAATGTCCAATGTGGTGAGGATTTCTGTACGTCGTTGAGATAGCTGGAACAAAGAATTGATAGTCAAGAATTGAAACAGGAAACCAAGAAGAATTTAGCGGACCTGCTTCCGCCACTTTGACTTTTTCACCTGGTATGCTTTCTTTGCAATTTCATCAGGGGAGTATTTATTTTTCTCAAGATCGTTTTTTTTTCCAGAAAACCAGCGTTTGAGAACAGCGATTGCATTTGATGGAGCATGATGAATAGGATTGATGGGAAAGTTGGCTAAGGCACCGTTGTGGTATGCATGGTCGAAATGCTTGAGTATGAATGAGGAAAAAAGCTTGTTCCACTGGGAATCCCAGGGAGAAGCCCAATGAAAAGTTGCCAAGGGGAATGTTGCTTCTTTCAAGTCGCTGAGAAATAAATCGAGACATTTGAGTGAAATGCCATGAAGCATGTTGGCTGATGAGGGGGTGAGGGACATTCTGGAACGAATGGGATGGCTAGTGATGGTTATTGGGAGGGTGTTGACATGTTGAATCTGGTCAGGTGATGGTGTTGCTTGCCAATGTTCCTCAGCGAGGTGTTCAATATTCAGGAGAAGGCGGCAGAAAGAAGCCATGGACCTGGAAAAGTGAGAGGTGGGTGGAGGGATGATTTCTAACAGGGCCTTGTTGAGGTTCCGTCGATTTGCTGGAGCTTTTCCGTTTTTGAGTGACTTGACCATGGCTGTGGTTGAAATAAGATTGTGTTGAAATTATTTTTGTGCACTGGGTGAATATATATTGTTCTGGCTGTGCTGAATTCATAATCAAGAGTTGTGAATCAGTGCCCCCTTTATTGTGTGAGTTGGTGGGATTGGTACATCTCGTGTGATTTTATTAAGCCCGGCGGGCTTAATTTATTAATGGGTGTGTGCATCTCCTGTGATGTGATTAAGCCCGGCGGGCTTAAATTATTAATGGGTGGTGAGGGTAGATTCGGGAATTTTCCCCTACCGAATGAAGGTGGTTGAGGGAGGATTAAGCCCGCCGGGCTTAATTTGAGAAATAACAAATGTGACATGTGTGACATATACACAACATGAAACAAGGCCACCCAGCTGTTGAGTTCAAGCGAAAAGGTTGCCATTAGGTGATGGTTCAAAGGAACATGGGGCATGCATGCCATGCATTATGCATCTGGAGATATGATGTGTTGTAAAGAATCTTGATCTAACAACAGTGTTACCAAGGAGAAAACAGTACTTGCTTTACAAGAAAAACCATACCACTCACAATATAATTACGTTGAAGAATGCACTCTCGATGGAAAATCTGCCAGTGTACGGAGTTGGGGTGTGATCAAGAGACCTACAGGGATTCCGAAACAGGTGAACAGAAGGTGGGGAAGGCATGGTCAGTAACATGTTTCAAGTCACATTTAAAAGCAATTATGAAGAGGAAGACACATGAACAGGAGATGGAAGACGAGCCAAGTCCCCATACTTTAAAAAATATTCAAGTTGAGTGGTATTGACTTCTGTTGATAACATTCAATGATCTGGGCTGACTTACTAGGAATGAGTAGACTGGAAGTCCAACAATTTTGACGACCACTATTCCTGACATATCAAATCGAAATGTGAATGAAGGCCCGAGTGATCATTCAATAGTCAACACTCAAACATCTCGAATAAACACGTTTCAGCTTATCCCTCAACATAGTCTAGCAGTAATGCTACAAGCAGCTCGCCTTTCCCTTATCACTGGTGTCAGTGATAAAAACGTGACGCAGTTTTTGAAAACAGAGATTGAAAAAGTGAAACAACTCGCGCAGGAATTTAAGTTTGACGGATCCTCAATCATCAGCAACATACCTCTCTCGAAAAACGACTCTCATACAACGCCTTGGATTTGATGTTGGTTTCTCAAAGATGATCTGCTGCCCAGATTGTTTCAAACTGTATCCGATTCCTGAAATGCCAAGAAAGGATGACGAGTTGATTCATGAAGCCAAAACCACGTGTACGACTATATTCTACTCGACATCAAAGAAGTTCCTGAAGGAGGTTGAAAATGAAGAACAACTCTGTGATGCAAAAGTTGCCACAATTGAAGGATCTGGTGAAAGGATGATCATCAAGCCAGTCCGAACGTTCACTTTCCAACCTCTGAAGAACTGGCTGTCTCACAAGCTCTGGCTACCTGGATTTGAATGTCTTGCCGATTCGAACCTCAAATATGAACGCCAGAGGAATGAAAAGATGAGTGATGTATGGGATGGAAGTGTATGGAAAACCTTTGTGGGACCTTCAGACTCGAACGAGATTTTTACTTCAAAGTCTGGGAATCTTGTATTCAGCCTATATGTTGACTGGTTCAATCCGTTTGCAAAGAAGCCTGGAGGAAAGTCGGTATCCTTGGGGGCAGTGACTCTGGTGTGTCTCAACCTACCATTAACGGAACGATACAAAGTGGAGAACATATACTTGTTTGGGATTATACCAGGTCCAAAGGAGCCGAGTCTGGATCAAATGAACCATATCTTGGAACCGCTAGTGCTGGAGATGAAGGAATTTTGGAAGGGAGTGTGGTTCACAAAGACGAGTCAATTCCCCCAGGGCCGCCTTATATTTGCAGCCATATTTCCACTAATTGGAGACCTGCCAGCAATTCGCAAGACAGCAGGATTTGCATCCCATACAGCAGACAAGTTTTGTTCTTTCTGCGAGATCACCCTTCAAGATATTGATGAGATCGACGTGGGGAAGTTTGAGAAAAAAACGCACGAGGCACACATGGAAAGAGTTAGGCGATGGGAAAGGTGCAAGACATACACTGAGAGGAAGAAGATTGCTACGGAAGAAGGAGCAAGAGGGAGCATTCTGAATAGCCTCCCATACTGGCGACCAGTGGAGTACTGTGGAATCGAAGTTATGCACGCGTTACTCTTGGGAGACCTGAAAGATCACAGTCTCAGTTTTTTGAATACTCTGGGAGCAGGGAAGCTCCTGAAGAAAGCCATAGAACATGAAATAAACTGGAAGAATACTGATGTTGGGAAAATGATCTTTGGAGGGTTGAAGTTCCGGGATTCCAAGCGCAAGAAAACACCAGAAGGGGACTCGAGTGGCACGGAGGATGAAGAAGTGGGGAGGAAGGAAGCGGCGTGTTTTAAATTCAAAAAATCTTTCCCGCTTAACAAGTATCCAAGAAGACAGGGCTGGTCCATCAAGCCACCCCTACCAACTACGTTCCAGCTCATCAAGAGTAGATACATCTTCAGGAAGAAGGTCAACTCGGTCTCTGGAAGTGGTTCTAGTATAGCAACAAACAGGCATCCACAGAGTATTGCAGGTACTTTATCACTTGGCAGCCAGTCAGAGGTTGATGAGGAAGGAGAGGCTGATAGAAGGAGTGAAATGACGGGAATTCAACATGGCAAATCACCAACCTTGGGAGAAGAGGATGAGGGAGTTACGACTGGAGGGCCTGGCTTGACAAAGGAAGAGTTGCGTGTGCTTCAAAACGTGATTTCGCAGACATCAATTCCAACTTGGGTTTCACGAGTTCCCCGAAACTTTGGACTTTCTGGATCTGGTTCCCTAAAAGCATCCGAGTGGTTAATACTATATACTGTCTATTTTCCGCTGGCAATGATTCCTTACTGGGTGATTGGAAATTCTTGGCAGAAGAAATATATTGAGGGCTCAAACACGGTGACACATCAGGAGGTCTTGAGGGATTCGACCATCAAATTAATTGAAATGACAAGCATCCTCATGAAGCACCACCTGGATGAAAGAGATACGATCAACTTGAGAAAATTAACAAAGGAATACCGGGAAGTCCTCCGAATGGGATGGCCAAATCATACAAGCAAGTCAAATTTACATCTGACACAGCATTATCCCGAAGTAATTCAGAGGTTTGGGCCTCCCATAGCAACTGCTGCATGGGCCCAGGAGCGTCTGAATGGAATTCTGGGGAATATACCAAACAACCAGCATCTTGGTATGTCGCATTTCTGATACTTTGTTTTGAGTCCATGCCTTCATCAGAGGTCTAATTTAACACATCAACAGGAGAGATGCATGGAACAATCATGAACACATGGAATCAGAAATCACGATACTATGGATACGTCAACCAAGCAAAATTGAAAGGGCAGGATGCTATCGACATGGAAAAGTCTGTCCATTTGCCTCATATGGTGATGAAAAAAAAGAAGAGAAAGATAACTTGATGTGAGAGTGTATAATCTGTGGAAATTTCAGTTGAGTGAATTCGGATATGAAGAGCCGCCAAGGGAAGTTGAAAGAGCAGTTGTGAAGGGTGAAGAGTGTAGAGATGTTCAATTGCAAGTATGTCCCAGACAATAATTTCAGTGGCAAGGCTCCTGGTAATTTGAACGTTGAATTCTACGATTCTGGATTGCGACTGTTTGGGCGGATAAGCCGGCTATTCAGTGATGGTGTGACGAATACTGTTGGTTTTTGATTCGCCCCTTTACATCATTGAACAGCTGGGATGAACCCAAGAATCCGTACAAAGACCATCCCCAGTTGAATACAAAACTTTTGTATGCAGACAAGCTCAGTAGACAACTGGTCATCCATCATTCAAGGGTCGTTGGGCATATTGCTATTTTGGAGAATGAGGAGGGAACGTTTGTGTGAACAAGAAAACGATCTCTGCAGTGAGCCTGGGGAATGTGGTATGTTTTCCATGATTTGTTTGTGTTGATCAAAAATGCAGGAATTAATTTGTTGATTGTATTTGGAATATTTGTGAATTTGAAAAAGGCATGGGGCCAAAATATTGAAACAGATTAATTACTCGGATGAATGCTGACATTTCAATGTTCATTTTGATCAACCCCAAACCTCAAGACTGATCAAGAAGAAGGGTATGTGGAGTTAGTGGGTAATCCTAGTTGAATGAGATTCATTTTGTTTGGTTATATTTATTATGTATGGTAAATAAAGAAGCAAAACAATTAGACAAAGGGAAGGGAAAGGGTGGTAGAACTGACTTGCCTGATGGGCCGTGCAAGAATCCATTGCAGTAGATGGCATCGTTTCCCACAGATTAAATAGCAGTATGATCCATGACATCCTCTTCATCGCTTCTCCCTCATCCCATTGATATCTAATTCATAGCTATCTTACAAGTACATCTTTCCATAAGAAATCCGAGAGCTATTTGTGAGTGAATACTGTGTCTACGCCAATTAACTCCGATTTCCGAGAACTTACCCAGCAAATAAGGATAGATTTAATATGGATATTGAGGAAGATATGGTTGACAGTGATGATGGGTCGAGGAGCTGGCAAAGGTCAAGGTGCTATGGAGAAGGAACATCTGGTGATCAAGGGGGTGAGGAGGATTTTGATGCGCTTTTGAGGGGAAATGTTGATGATGTTGTTGAGGATGGTAAGTGTTTGGTATTGATTGACCAGATTTTGATGGATGTGTTCTTTCCAGCTAATTGATTAATTCCCTATTATTCCTATCTCCACATGCATAGATGCCAAAAGTGAACCGGAAAATCCAGAGGACGTTTTGAATTATAACCTGAGAGTTCAAAGACAAAAACGTGCTCATGATAAATCACAGGAGAATGTCAGACGGGTTCGAAGGGTTGTGGTGGGACGTGGCCTTCCGAATCAGTCGACGGCATTGGTCGGTCAATTCGGAATTTCACCAAATTTCTGATGGGAATGCCTGAATTAATTGGTGTGCATATCCGCCACCCCCAAGCCAAGAGGAATGGGAAACTTGGAACCATTGGACTGATAAGCGGTACAAAAAGATGATTGCTCACTTGAAAGATTTTTCCGAGAAGCACAACAGTCTTGCGAAAACAGTCTTTCAAAAAGTGTATCAGGACGAGGTTGCACGTATTCGCAAGCATCTGTCACCCCTCCGTTTACACCGGCTGCTGATGTTTGTGCCCGGACCTGGATGTTCCACTAAGTATCAAGAAGGCGTGTGAGCAAGATTTCAGATGGCTGGGTTGGACGGTTGACATTTGAGTGGGAGGCCAGTTCGTTTAATTTCATCTCGTGGGAACGGGAGTTGGCAACAATCGTTATCAAGCATACCATAACTGGACCAAGTCACAACCAGGTGTGATGTGGGGGGAAGTTGGTTCGATGGAGCTGATCTTGGAACGATGGGTCGTGGCCAAGAAAAGAAATGCGGCGGGCTCACCAGTGGCTAGTGAATCGGCGGAAAATATTCGGGTGGAAAAGTTGAGGGAGGGCAGGAATATGTC
>RDRW01000423.1:0-82084 GCA_007896445.1 Puccinia hordei | reverse complement strand
TTCTTGAAGATATTCCCCATTTTTCCTTCCTGGGATTAAACCACCCCTGTGTCAACAGGCCCCAGTGTTCCAGGTACCCTAAATCCTCTGCAAATTTATTTGCAAGATACCTTAGAGGGATCTAAACCACCCCTGATTTATCAGGCCCCTCTGGTTTAATTATATAAATTTATTTAATATATTATTACTTTTATTTTTTCTCTAAACTTTACTTCACAATTCCCCCATTTTATTTGGGAATTATAACTTTAAACCTTACCCAGAGTAATATTACTCTTTCCTATATCCTTGCACCACTTGTAGCTAGAAGGACTTGTCCTTGGCATCAAGGAGGCTGACAGTATCCAACTTTTTATCTCTTGTTGAGTCTTAAATACAAGTCCCTCTCACCCAAGTTATCCTCCCTCCAAGGAACTCATCACTTATCTCACCTGAAAACCAATATCAATTATTCATTACTTGTAACCCAGTTCCCTCCACACCATCAACTTTCAACTCACAGTCTTCAACCAGATTCTTTCCCTGTTGACATAAACCTGTGCCACTGTCCTCAATCATCATATCTTCTCACTGCTTCTACATTTCCATCAGCTAGTACTCCTCTTTGAAGATGTAATCCCTGTAGAAGGGAATACAAGCAGCAATGTCATCAGAATGATGGGCCTGCTGCCACACCTGCTGAGCATGGTGTATCAGGATGCAATAAAAGAAGTGATGAACCAGAGGACTGGAGTGTAAAAAGGAGTAAGTATAATTAGTTTCTTTAAAAGAAAAGCCCTTGGAGATTTCCCATTCAAAATGTCTGCTGCTTAGGTATTTGCTCAGCATTCATTGATTATAAATACCAGTTTCTTTCCCCCCATTTGTATCTCTCATTCATTCAATCATCTCATCTTATCCATTCACTTACATACACATGTATACACATATCCAACTCTACCTTATTCTATGTCATATATTAAAGAATTCTTATAATTTTATTGCTAAAAAAACCAGACTGATAGAAAAATATAATCATAATCAACAATTAAGAGAGGAATATTAGAATAAAAGGAGGAGAGAAATTTACCACTAATGAGATGTAATATGAGTTAAAAGAAGTGAGGACTTTTTAAAGTAATGAAGCAGAGAAGATAACAAGCGGACTAGAAAAAAGAAATAGAGATCAGTGATTTGCTCATCAAACAAAGAAGAAAAGAAGAAAGGAAACAAACAGCAGCAGAGAAGTCTTTGAGGTGATATTGATAATAAAATAACCTATACTATATTCTTGCAGAAGTCTAGGAAAAATTACAGAAGGGATTGATTAGATGATGTTGAGGTTCTTAGTGAATCATGAGACTTTACAGTATGTATTGAGTTTTTGAGGTCTTGAGAGTTCTTGAGGTTGTGATGTCAATTATGAGTCAAGGCTGTCGAGTAAAAAGGTATTGAGTGAACCAAGAATCTTGTTGAGGTTGATTTTTGAAGCAAGTGATACATTCATGCTTTTAATCCTAGAACTTCAACCCTAACCAATAGTTCTTGTCCTTCTCACTGAGTAACTGAGCGCAAAGCAGAAAGAGGAGCACATAGAGCAGTCAAACTAGAGTGTGGCGCAGAGTCAGAGCGTACTAGAGAATATTGAGAATTCAAAAGCCCTCCTTGTTTGATGAGGAAAGAACTGATAGGCATTTGTCTTGAAGTTTCATCACAGAAGGTAATGGAGCAGCTTTGGTGAGTGAATCAGCTATCATTGCATTTGAGGTAATAAGTTCAACATCAATTTCCTTTTTTTTGAATTTATCTTGAAGACTCTCTATCTTGATGTCGAGGTGTTTGGTCTTTGAGTTTGATCCAAAGTGAGTAAGCTTCTCCAAAGGCCTTTATTATCAATTGAGAATAAGGTAGGGCTGAGTTTCTTCTTCCAGAGTTCCTCAATCAAGAATTTCAACCACTGACTTTCCTGTTCTCCATCAGATAGGGCATTCATCTCTGATTCTGTTGAATACATAGTGATATTTCTTTGTTTCTTGCTGTTCCAAAGAATTGGACATGATTTCCAGAACACAATAGAGCCGCTTTGAGAGATACATGTTTCTTGATCTTCCGCCCAGGTGGCATCCGTGAAAAAATCAATTCTCTCAATGAACAAGCTTGTTGCCGGTTTGAGAAGCAGTCCGAGAGCTTTAGTGCCCTTCAAATAATTCCAACAGTGAATTACCTCTTTCCAATGACTAAGGCCGGGTCGTTGATTCAAACGCCATAAAGATAGGACAAGTAATTGAGCATTCCAGTAAAGGATTGATAGTTGATGTTCAAGTCAAGAAAAGCCTGATGATCTTCATCCATAGCAGAGTGTAATTGAATTGCAGGAGTCATTGGAGTTTTAACTGTCCGACAGTCGGTCAAATTCAGAAGCTTGAGTACTTTGTTAATCAAGGCCGGTTGAGAGAGTTCAATAGAATCAGAATAAATGCTCAAATTCATTCCCAACAGAGTATTGGGAGAATGCGCAGTCAAATTCGGAAATTGCTTCAGAAACAGATCTTCAAATACTTCCATTTGTCCTACCACAATAAGATCATTGACATGAAAAAAGATGAATGAATTTTTGTCTTTATGAATGAAAAGACAGGCGTCTGAGATCAATGGATTATAGTCATTCAATGAACCAGTCCGTCAACGTATTCATGTACCAGTTTTTAGGGGCCTGTTAAGGCCGTACAGAGATTTTATCAATTTCAGATACAGTGCTTTCCTGGATGAGCCTTGAGGAGTTTTGATATAGATATCTTCTTCAAGCGGAGCAAATAAAAATGCTCCTTTGAAATCAAATTGTTTGATAGAAGTTTGAGATCGATGGCCAGAATAAGTAGTGTCAGAAGTGACAGAAACTTTCCTGTCAGAGCAAAGGTTTCAAAAAAATCTTCTCTGTAGGTTTGTAGAAACCCTTGAATACATAATCTGGCCTTCTGGTTTTCAGGTGCTGACTGAGTAGCTGGTTTGTTTTAAAAACCCAAGTAGAATTAAGTAATTCTTTTTGGTGTTTCATATTGATCAAGCCAAGCTTTGTGTTTTTCAATGTTTTCCAGCTTGCTATGATAGCTTCAATCCATCCTTCTGAGTGAGCACCGGTTGTAGCCTGCTTAAATGATGTCGGGTCTTTGAGATCTGCCGTAAAATGTGAGTATTTAACAGGTTTAACCTGAAGAGTACGATCTCTCAGAATTCTGGCTACAGGTCTTCACGAGTGGGAATGAGGCTATTGATGACTTCAATATCTTCGTCTTTGGTATTGGAGTCCAAGAAGTAAGAGTCTCCTTCTTTTCCTCACTCACCGTTTTGATCAGTCACTTCACCCTCTTCTTCTTCTTCCTTGATTTGAATCATTTCTTCCTTCTGTTTTTCTTCTGAAATAATCTTGGGAGTCTCTTTCACTTTTTCTTTGATAACAAGCTCATCATAGTCACAATTCAACAATGAGGAGAGACATATTCCAAAAATGTAACACTTTTTGAGTTAACAATGATGCCTTCTTCAGTCAAGATTTGATACGTTTTCATTTCTGGATTGAAACCAACCAGCTTTCCATTTTCCCCTCTTGGCTCCAGTTTGGACTTCTTACAATGTGATGAGAGAACAACAACAGGATTTCCGATTGGATGGAAATAATTCAAAGGAATCGACTGATTCTTAAATAACTCGTAAGGAGATTTCCGAGTTCGATGGGTTGGAATTTGATTTAGAGTCAAGGTACAAGCACTCAGGATTTGTTCCACAATTTTTCCGAAGTCCTGAGTCCATGAGAATAGTACAGAGAGATTCCAGAACTGTTCTGTTGAATTGTTCAGCCAGTCCGTTCTGCTGAGGTGTATAAGCATCTGAGCATCTCTGCCAAATAACATGCTCAGTGCAGTATCTTGACAATTCAGCGTTGACAAATTCGGTACCTCGGTCCGAATGAAGAATGGAGGGATAATATCCTATTCTTTTAGCTTCAATGTCAATCAATTGAGTAAGAGAATAGAATACATCTCCCTTTGACACCAAAGGGATAGCTGCAACATATTGAGTATGACTGTCCACGATAGTCAAGATGAATCAGTGTTTTCTATGAGAAATTGGAGAGATAGGACCGATTAGATCAAGGTGAATTTCCTCAAAAGGTTTGGTAGCAGTCAAAGATCGTTACTCAAAGGAAGCCTTAGTGATTTAACTACAGCACAAGACTTGCATATCTCGGGAGCATTGAGAGGTATCCCGAGTTTGCTTCTGATCCTTCAATAGCTTACATGTCCAAGTGACTTGTGAAGCATTTCAGCTGAGCTCAGATGTGACGCATGACTTATTTGATCAAAATTGATTACTAGAATATTGCTATTATAGGTCCCTTTAAACAGCAGCTTATCATTCTTATTGACTTCAAAATGATTGATACTAAAGTTTAATTGACATTTGTCTAAGAGTAAGTGACAAAGCGACAGGAGATTAACAGTAATTTTCGGCACGAGGAGAACATTGTGAAACAGGATGGAATTCTTCTTATAACTAAGAGCAATAGTTCCTTTTACTTTGATCTTCAGGGTGTTTGATCCACAACTAGTGTTTATGGCTCCTTTGTCTGTTTCATCTAGTCGAATGAACAGGTTCTTATCAGCAACCATATGCGATGTGGAGCCTGAGTCCAGGATGAAGTTATTCAGGTGATTAGATGAAAAAGTAGAGAAGCTGCTGACATTTGATTGTTTTCTCTTCATAAACACATCTTGTTTCTCTGGAAATACCATCCAGAAATTCTCCTTGGTATGCGTGGTTGAGAAGGGATTATGAGCACCGTGCCTGCATCTAGTGTCCTCTTTTGTGAACATAGTATTCTCAAGGGATCCGGCCTTGCTTCCTGAAGAGACTTTCATTTCATTCAAGTGAATTTCGAGGTGAGCTATGAGAGATTCAGGATTGATGTCTTCTCCATCCTTGGAATGAGTTATCTTCTGCTTGATATTATCGAGGCTTTTCGGAAGTTGTTGAAGAAGATTGTATGTGAGAATATCTTCTGGCATGTCTATGCCGACTTCTTCCATTCTGACCAATGTGCTTCTGACTTCAGTGATAAATTTATTGATATTGCTGGGGTCAAAGAGAATGCTTGCAAATGAGTTATAGACTCTAGCTCGATTGGATGGCTCGTTGGAGATGAATCGTTTCAAGATGCTTTTCCATATCAGTTGAGCCTCTTCTTCATTTGCCGAGTTGACAACATTCTTGTGAGTGGTATTAGATAGCTTAGCTAGGATGACAGCACATAGGATGGTGTTGTTGTCATTGGAGAGAGCTGGCTCGCCATTCACAATGTTGTCTTTCAGGCCACCAAGCTTGAACAGAGCAATAATGCGTGTCTTCCAAGTTGAAAAGTTTTCCTCGGTAAGCACTGGGATTGCCTCAATGGTTGTCTTAAGTATTGTTGAATTTATTGTTTCCATCTCGACAACGTATTAGTATCTGGTTTGATTTTTGATTTGAAGATTTCTTCGCAGTTGGAATAGCAATCATTTCAACTGTTAATCATAAAGAATTCTTATAATTTTATTGCTAAAAACAAAACCAGACTGATAGAAAAATATAATCAGAATCAACAATTAAGAGAGGAATAATGAGAATAAAAGGAGGAGAGAAATTACCACTAATGAGATGTAATATGAGTTAAAAGAAGTGAGGACTTTTTAAAGTAATGAAGCAGAGAAGATAACAAGCAGACTAGAAAAAAGAAATAGAGATCAGTGATTTGCTCATCAAACAAAGAAGAAAAGAAGAAAGGAAACAAACAGCAGCAGAGAAGTCTTTGAGGTGATATCGATAATAAAATAACCTATACTATATTCTTGAAGAAGTCTAGGAAAAATTACAGAAGGGATTGATTAGATGATGTTGAGGTTCTTAGTGAATCATGAGACTTTACAGTATGTATTGAGGTTTTGCGGTCTTGAGAGTTCTTGAGGTCTTGATGTCAATTATGAGTCAAGGCTGTTGAGTAAAAAGGTATTGAGTGAACCAAGAATCTTGTTGAGGGTGATTTTTGAAGCAAGTGATACATTCATGCTTTTAATCCTAGAACTTCAACCCTAACCAATAGTTCTTGTCCTTCTCACTGAGTAACTTAGCGCGAAGCAGAAAGAGGAGCACATAGAGCAGTCAAACTAGAGCGTGGCGCAGAGTCAGAGTGTACAAGAGAATATTGAGAATTCAACATATATCATAAGTACACAAAAAATAAATAAACAACAACACTCTCAATCATATGTATTCTCTCTTGATATTTACCTTTCACTAGCCATTGGACAATTGATCTTATCTTTCTCTTTTTAGCTCATTTCTTCTTTCATTTTTCTTCCACTTCTCCAAGAGTCTGTTTGTCATCTTTTACGGTTGTGTTTTCCTGCAGATGTGTTTCCTTCTTTTTGTTTTTTTTGTTCTTTATTATTTTTGTTCATTTCCTGATTGAATACATTACCTTGATCAGTTTCTGAAACAATCACAGTTTGATGATGAACTAGTGAAATGAAAAGCACAAGATAGTCAAGGATAAGTGTTGAGTGTTTGGCTTATTCTTGTACGCTTCATCCGCACTCTACGCTCTGCTTCAGTCGCTCTCTTTGCTCTACCTCCTTTCTTCTTGCACTGCAACTCAGTGAGAAGGACAACAGTAATTGGTTAGGGTTTGAAGTTCCAGGAACAAAAAGCTGAATGTACTGCTCTCTTCAAACCTTAACCTCAACAAGTTTCTTGGTTCACTCAATACCTATCCATCTGACAGTCTCAACTCATATTTGAAATCAAGACCTCAAGCAATACTGTAAAGTCTCATCACTCACTGCAAATCTCAACATCATCTAATCATTCCCTTCTTGAACTTTTCTCATAGACTGCTTCAAGAACATAGTATAGGCTCTATTATCAATACCACTTCAAATCTCCTCTGCTGCTGTTTGTTTCTTTTTATTTTTTCTTTGTTTGATGATTAAATAACTGATATCTATTTCTTCTCACTTAATATCTTAGTCTTCTTGCTTCTTAAACTTCTCTGCTTCATTATTAAAAAGTCCTCACTTCTTCTATATATCCCATCTCATTAGTGGTATTTCTCTCTCATACTATTTCTCATATTTTTACTGTTGATTCTGATTTTGTTTTTTCTTTAGTCTGGTTTTGGTTTCTCAAATCATCAAATTTTAATAATAAGTTGTCAAGTGAATGTCTTCAAGTCAAAGGTTAAATGCCTAAGACAGAATTTTGATTTAAGTACAAGGCTAGGGAAATGATTAAGTGCCAAGTTTGGAGATTGAGTTGAACAGAGAATTTGAGCTAGTCCCGGGTATGGTTATTGGGTAAGAATTGAAGCTGAGTCAGATCACCGGGACTGGTAGTCCATAGCGTTGGCTTGTATTATTCAAGTAATTGTTGAAAATGAGGTTGAATGTCCACCTTGTTTAGGTGTCATGCAAAAGGAAAGTGAAATGTTTCTTAAAGCTGTGGAGTATTTGAAGTTCAACAGATATGGGAAGGATGGGCCATTGTGGGCTGAGCCCATCAGTTGTTGTGTGACAGAGTTCAGTGGTCAAGAATGGAGACTTGACTGGGATTAACATTTTTTCAGGAGTTTCATTCCCATGGTTGACATGTGTTGAGTTTATCACTATAATTCCTGCGACTTGTGCGCATATGCACAGTAATCTAATGATACTCTCAAAGAGTATCAGTTAGGTCTAATCACATCAATCTCAAAGTGCTGCAAGTAACGGCTGTTGAACCTTAGACTTGTCAAGAATCCTGGCTAAATAACCTGCTGAACAAGAAACGCTATACTTCAAGTCAACTACGCTCAGCTACAATTCCTAACCTGTAAAGTCAAAACCACTCCACATAAGTTTAACAGTCAATCTCCATCTGATAATATCATGATCTTTTTCTCCTCAAGCTGAAACTTGAAACTGTCAAGATCAAGTATAGGCTCTCTTCACTTCTGCTCAAATCACTCCTTACATCTTCTCAACATTGATGTTTGTTGCTCTCAATTCCTTCCTGGTCAATTCCAGCAAATTTCCATTGAGTGGATTTTCATCACCCCGGAGTAACCCACCGCTGAAACTTTTAGAGTCTAGAGTAGTGGTAATTGTGAGAATACAGATGTGAGGGGTCTAACTAGAACCCTAGCTGCGAGGATTGGTAAGCAGAACCACCCCGCAGTCCGTCAACAGACGTGTAGGCTGATGAATAAAAATTCAAACGCTTCAGAACCAGGCAGACTGAAAGTCAAGAACCAACGTCTTGCTCCAGAACTCCTGGGCAGAATCTCAGACAAATGCGAAATTGGTAAGTGTCTGTTATTCCTAAGCAAGCTAAGAGTTAAGCAAAAGCTAATGAAACACAAACTTGATTATCATGTAGAAAAAAGAAAAGGATCGAAAACGACCTGAAAAGGACTAAATAGCCAACCACAACGCATTAGTGAGTGTGAGTAATGAAAAACAAAAAACCAATCTAACTAGACGGTTCTAATCACAGACAGCTCATAAGCTCTTTGCTAACGAGAACAATGAATCTATCATTCATCCTTCTATCTACGATGCAATCATGTCATTAGGAACACGCAATCTTATTCCTCTCAAATCTCTCTCTCACTACTATTCCTTCTCCCTATTATCTCATCATTATCTCTTTCTTGAACACCAGAAAAGTCGAATTGCTTGTTGCTCTTAGGTAGAATTATCCACTCATGTTATTCAAGATAGTTATCAATTAACTGAAATCAATCTCTTAGTTATTCCAAATCTTACAGTAATCAACCAACCATCTTGTTCCTTTTCTCTCTATTCCCTCACTCTCTATTTTTCACTGACCTTGTTCTTTTGAGTCTCCTCTCTTGTGTGTTTGTTTTGTTATTTGTCTTTGTCAATCTCAGTTGCTCATCCATCCAGGCCTTGTTTTCATCACTTTGTTATTACCTTTGTCTGACTAGGAATCCACTCTAGTTTTGCCTCTGAATTTTCCTTGTTTTCTTGACCCAGCTTGGTTGAACCACGACTGAAGTGACTTGGAGCAGCATTGGGGTGCTAAGCTACACTACATTTTTCTTTCCAAAAATGCATAATTAGTGTAGTGGCCTTTTCTTGGTGCGTTGATGGTGTAGGGTCAATGGAATGTTAGCGCATTTGTGCTGCGCTACGCGCTTTTAGCAGCAAAAAAGGCCTGAAATCCACTAAAATCCGCTGTAGTGTTGTGTAGCAGCTGTACTCTCGCGGACAGTGCTCGTAGCACGCCGACTGTGCTAGCGCCACACGCAACTTCTCTAGACTCTATGCGCTGTGAGTTTAGGGAGCCCAGTGTTAATTGGAGCTTTAGTAAACAGGGTGTGGATGCGCTGGAATGGGCTGGTTGTTACCAGACAGCAGGATGATCTGAATTTTTTTCAGTTTTAGTCTGCTTAAATGACGGGATCACATGCCAAAGCTTGCGAGGTGGAATTTATGTGGAAAAGGTGGATTTCATTGGTATTCACATCTTTAGTTGTATGTGAATGAATGAAGGATAAAAATCGGAAGCAAATAGCTGAAAATCAATCATAGCAACGATATATGACAGGATACCAAGTGCCAACTATATATAGGAATATCGTTGGTGTCTTTTTCAACCACAATCAAAGAGAAAAGAAAGCAGAATATAAACATAAGAAAGGAAATGAATGATTGGACAAGTGTATAAGAAGATAATACCGGCCATGAATATGATCTCGATTTGATATTGATGAATTACCATGCCTGCCTGATGCGGAGCAGTAATCAATTGATTGTTTTGGTTTTGGGTGAAGGAGGAAAAACTAATGAGAGTGGGTGTTGATTATGATGGCGAGTGGTTTGGTCGAAGGAGCGGCATTGAGTTTGAGAGTTGGTGGATGAAAGTTGGTGTTGGTGTTGATGGGGGAGAAACTGAGATGAGGCTAGGGGCGGTTTTGTTTAGATTAATAGCAGAAGTTAATGGATCATTAGCTTGTTGAGTATTGGTTGTGAGAAGTAACCCTAGGTATTACAGGAAGGATATGAATAACTTACCAAGATTCTACATGATCGTGCAACAACTAACTGCTTTTCTGGTAAACTGAGTGTCAGGTTTCATTATGTCGCCCTCACGTATAGCCCTAACGAAGATGTTACCCATAGTGAGAAATACGGCAATTACAGTAGCAATCATGTTTATTGGTAGAGCTTGAGAAGCAGATGAGTTGAACTACTTGAAGGAACAGTCGATGCCTATTTAAGTTATGAAAAAGCTCGATGGCAGCAGATGGGGTGGGAGGAGGCAACGATGAGCAAGGCTGGGTGTTTTAAACCCTATCGGCATGACTTTGAGAGACAAGAGGGTTGCGCATTCAGGAACCACATGGGGCATTGAGACAAACCAAAACAGAAGAATAAAGCCGGTGGGTTTGTTTGTATGCAGTTGGTGTCCCGTATCAGATTTCCTGAACCGTAGAAGCCCAAGGCCATTGGAAGGGGGGGGATGGTCGTGAAACTGACAACGAGGGCCGGCTAATCTGGAAGTCCGTTTCCCGAGTCTTGTTGATACGTCGCCAAATTGGTCGGACTCAGTCGATCATGGATAAATTTCGAAAACTTCTGCGTCAACCATTAGCCCTTGACTGAGCTGGGCTTTTGCCTGACTGTGCAGTGTGGAAAGACGTGTTGTTCATCCTCCTCGCATGGAAAACCCATTCACCCGCGCGGAGTTTCATTGTTTGTAGTTCGCATGTCACATGAATATATTCTGTGAGAAATGAGCAGATCTGCCGAAGAGAAATGCTTCGCTATCAGCTCAAGCACGCTACGGTATCGGTCCCTCACTTGGTGAAGCGAAAGAAAGGGACCTGTACCGGAGTGGCAGAGATAAAACTCAATACATATGATGCGCCGCAGCTTGTTGCTTTAGCTGCGGTTAGCCTAGATTATGTAATGATAACTAGATTAGAGCACCGGTGTGGCTAGTTTGACTTGCGGATAAAGTTTGCTATCTGCCAAACTAAGTTAGCACACCCATTTC
This sequence comes from Puccinia hordei, assembly GCA_007896445.1. Taxonomy (NCBI): domain Eukaryota; kingdom Fungi; phylum Basidiomycota; class Pucciniomycetes; order Pucciniales; family Pucciniaceae; genus Puccinia; species Puccinia hordei. Next base: position 71,014 of record RDRW01000423.1, on the reverse strand, counting down.
AACAATACCAGCTGGCTAAAGGTTTAGCTCAGAAGCTAACCATTGCTATATGTAGCAATGGTTAGCCAGAATTATAGGTTCATGCTAGTTTGGCTTGTGCTTAGCTCAGCCCAGTGCGGTTGAATTTTTCAGCTCAAGTCCTTAGCTTGTGCTAAACTAGCCAACGGTAATGATGCTCTTACAAGAGCAACTCCAGCAGGGGCGGTAAAATTGGGGCGGTAAAAATTTTGGATGCAGTCCCAACTACCAGCTTTGCCTCCCCAAAGTGCTGCAGCATCCAGTGGGAGTAGCTATCTGGGGAGGTAAAATCACCTATCACCTGTTACCCAAGCAGCTATTTTGCACAGGTTCTGTCACGCTCTGTGATGCCAAGGTGTCATGCGACCAACCCAACGTACAGATGGGGATTTGGTTGCTCGAAGCGCAAAGGGGACTGGAGGATGAGTCAAAGATCTTCTTTGAAGCAACTCAAGGATATCTTCGAGTCGAAGTATTCTCAAAGATAAATTTGAAACTAACTTCGAAGATGAGAAGTACAGACTAATACTGGGCTCAGATGGGACTCAAAGTAATCAGGATGATGGCTGATTAAGGAAAGGTAACGTAAAACAATGTTATATTAATTAAGTGAGGAAAAGGAAAATGTAAAGAAAGTACAGTTGCTTTTATAGGCAAGTATTGACATGATGCTTTTGTGAAGATGAGTAAGGAAAGTATTTACTCGCAGTTAGATTTACACGAGTGATTGAAAGGAAGTCAAATGAAAGCATAATCGATGATATGACAATTAATTCAAGTTATAAGGAAGAAAAGAAATAAGGTATAAGTAAAAAATAATCAATGTAGTTCCCCGAGTATTGCACATCTTAAGCGGTTGAACACATCCGGGGCCAAACATTTAGTAAAAATATCCGCTATCTGATCTTTGGTACCCACCCACTCAATGCTAGTTTTCTTCTGAAATAAAGACTCGTTAGTGATATAAAAATCCCTGTCTGTGTGCCTAGTTCTCTTATTAGATGCATCATCTGTAGAAACTCTTATAGCAGACTGGTTGTCACAATGTAGATGTCCTATAAAATGTTTACCAGTGACGTCTTTCAGCAAATGTCGTACCCATAAAGTTTGTCTCTTCGCCACCCCCAGCGCCATGTACTCCGCGTGGCATGTTGAGGACGCTACCAATTGTTGGCGGCGAGAAACCCAAAGTATTGGGCAGTTGAGATAGGAGATGATAATCCCATAAGCCAACCTGGAGAACTCTCCTCCCCACAAAGCATCACAAAAGGTTTTCAGCGGCTTGTCATCAATCCTAGGAAAAAGACACAATTTCTTGTCAGTAGTACTGGCAACATAGTTCACCAGGTGTCGCAGTCCTTTCCAGTGGTCACAGCCTGGCTTTGCGGCAAATCGAGCCAACAAGTTTACCGCATGACAGATATCAGGCCTAGTCCCAACGGCCAAATAGCTCAGAGTGCCTATCACCGAGAGGTACTTTCCAGAATTACTTGGATCCCCGTTTGGATCCGTTACTGCATTGAAATTTGGCGGCAGCGGTGTCTTAGCTAACGTTGCACCATCCCACTCTGCCTCAAGAAGCGAATTGGTGAGCGCCTTTTGCTGGAGGGTAAAACCTTGGTCTGATTGTTCGACATCAAGACCTACTATTGCATCTAACTTGTGTTCCCACTTAATCTTAAGAATACTTTCAAGGTCAGTTTCCAAACGTTTTAGCAGCCCAATGGATGATCCAGTAACCACCCCGTCATCAACATGCAACCAGATTACACCATGTTCCGTTTCGTGTCGTAAGATATACAGACTATTGTCGTACTGTGAAGGGGAATAGCCCAAGTTGTCAAGAATGCCTTTCAGGTGGAGCCACCAGCATCTCGCGGCTTGTCTTGTCCCATACAACGCCTTCTTCAAAATGAGAGCATGTCCCGGTGGCACCGACATTCCTTCAGGAGGTTTTACCCAAACTTCTTCTGTGATAGGGGAATTCAGATATGCCGCCACAAAATCGAAGCTATGTACTGGCCACTGGTTCTGCGCCGCTACTGTTAACAACAGGCATAAAGCCACAAACGTTGCGGTTGGTGCAAAAGTTTCATTGAAATCCGTCCCGGCAACCTGTGTGAAACCTTTAGCAACAAAACGTGCTTTAAAATGCACTCCCTATCCGTCAGTTCCTGTCTTTGTAGTAAACACCCACCTCCCGTTTAGGGCCTGCTTGTCCTTGGGCTGTAGTTGCACTTGCCAGACCCGCATTTGTTCTAGATTATTGAGCTCAGTCGCAATCGCTTTGCTCCACGCCTCTTTCTCCGGCAAAGCCATTGCCTTTTTGAAAGCGGTCGGTACCGAAATCGCGTAGAATTGACAGAGTTCAATGATCTTGTCGACAATTAGTTCTTGATTATGAAATTCAATTTCTTTCAAGAAATCCCCAAGCTCTAGCAAGTTCATAACATAGGTCAGTGATAGCTTTTCAGCCTGCTTTAAAGGTTCAGTTATTCCTTTTCCTTTTACAGGAGCAACAGTGGGTAGTTTCTCATTGTCACTGTTAGCAGAATCCCCGTTTTCAAAACAAGCTAGATCATCATCTACAAACCTTGCCATGGCAGAAATCACAAAGCGGTTCTCTTTAGGAATCCAGAACAGCCACCCTTTGCTGGCTTCGAGATGACCAATCACTCTGCCTTGAATGGCCCTAGCGTCAAGTTTTTGTTGTTTCTCTGGAGGAATATGGATATACGCCATACTACCAAAACTTCGGAAACAATCAAAGGCTGGCTTACACCCAAATAACGCCTTGTATGGCGTAGACTTCCCGCTTGCTCGGTTCGGGATCCTATTCAACACATGTCCCGCCCACAAAAACGCATAGTTCCAAAAGGTTTTTGGCAGGGTACTATCAATAAGCACCGTCCGTGCCATGTCCTGGATTGTTCTATTGAAGCGTTCAACTACTCCATTCTGATAATGGTGATATGGCAGAGATCGTTCGCCGAGGATACCTTTACACTTCATGAAATCGCCCAACGTCTTATTGGCGAATTCTCCTCCGTTGTCGCTGCGGAGCACCTTGACTGCTAAACCTGTCACCCTCTCTAGCCGCGTAATAAGTTCTATTATAGAGTGGTTAGCTTCAGATTTAGCTTTCAGAACCTTTACAAAAGAGTAACCCGTCGCCACATCACGCATTGTAAGTAGATAATTACCTCCATCCACTGCTGTTACTTGAAAAGGTCCAATAAGATCGGCCGCCCAAATCTCCATCTTCGAGACTGGTCTGTTGCTCGGTCCAATTGGATTCAGCCTTGTGCTTTTTGAGATCTTGCATACCAGGCAATGGATGTTCCCCGGTGGAAGGGATTTTGGTAACCCAATACCTAAATTCTCTTTGATAAGCCGTCGGATATGTTGTAGACCTGCGTGACCAAAAACTCTATGCCAGAATAACAATACTTTTTCATTTTATGTTAGCGTTTCGGCCTTCCAGGCAGGACCATCCAACTTGGTGATTGGCTCTAGGAATAGATTCCCATGGTTGATGTCAATGGTATCAGAGATATCTGTCATTGCATTAGCATGTGTTTCATAAACAACAGCATCTGGTTGGTTAACAATCTCTTTAGCGGATGAGGGAACATCAGTCTGTTTAACATTTGAAAGTGAAAAAGTTGAAAATGAACAAGGGGATTTAGGACATTTTTCGGTCTCGTGGTTTGCAGGGATTAAAGGATGAGGAAGACACCATCGGTTCCGCTTTTTGTCAAGCACACAGTTGAAAATCAACTTCCCATGTGTTTGATACACATTAAACACATCGCTGTCGTTATCATAGGATATAGAAGCGTTAGCCTTTCTGAGAGCTTCCATTGATATTAAAGTGGACCTGGCTTTCTCACAGAACAGGACTCCTTTCAGTATTACTATCTGACCACTCCCTACTCTGTAGTGGAGGTTTCCGATCCCAGTGATATGGGATTTGTTGGATGCGGTAGCTACTGACAAAGGCAACGGTTTCAATAAGACACGGAAATCATGCAAGCACAATCGGAGTCCAGAGAAATGATGGGTCGCCCCAGTGTCAAAGATGATAGGGGTACTCACAATATCCTCTCCAAGTGACATGTTCTTGAAATCGAGATCGTCAGGATCATCAGGTAATTCACCGATTTCCAGGAACTGCGCCACAGCCCCCCCAGATGTTGAGGTTGATTGCAGCGTCGGATTTTTGCTTGAACGCTGCCGGGGAGGCACAGTTGGGTACCTTGGCCGGTATAAGTCAGCCATACGCTTGGCCTGCACTTGAGAATGACTCGGGGGGGCAGTGGACCTCGGGACCAACATGTTGCTCAATGATTGTCCTGGTTGCGTGTACAATGACCCTACAAAAGCTGCCTGGGTGCGTACCGACGGTTGTTGAAAAGGTGAAACCCCTGGTCCCCTCACTCTTCGGTTGATCTGATTCGGCTTCGCTCGTTGTGGACAATCCCTCAGATAGTGATCTGCCGCTCCACACTGCCAGCACCAATGAGCCGTCATCGCATAGAAATCAAGAGCCTCCGGCCAGTTCTCTTCAGGCACATTGGTCAAGAAATCATCAAAGTCGAATCCCTGGTCTCCCGTATTGGCCAACAAAACGGAGGGGCTTGCTGTTGAATCGACATTAGTTGAGTGCGACGCCTCGCTGTCAGCATGTTGACGCTTGCAGATGTCGAAGTTGTTTACCAGTAGGTCAAACTTTGGTAATGCTTTGCCTGGATCGTTCTGCATCAAATTTTCAATTCTCTGCTTGTAGTCCTTCTTGAACGGCACCAATGAGTTCATGACGGCACGCTGGAAAACAAAACCAAAGAACGCGTCGGAGTTGATCCTGACGTTCACGTTATTCCAGTCAGTATACAGATTCCTCATCGCAGAAGACAAACCGGCGCTATCGTTGTCGTCCACCGAGAAATTGAGAAATCGATTGAAAATGTTCATTTGGGCTGCCCAAGAGATCACTGAGAACTTTCTTTGGAGGAAAGCCACCATCTCTAGGGTAGATGTGATTCGTTGGATATCCGGCGTCAAAGAAACGTGTACACCTGCCAACACAACCATCCTCGCAATCTTCTCAAAAGTCGAATTCTGGATTGTTTTGAAGAAAAAATCTCCGTTGGACATGTGGGTCGTCCCCGCCTCTTGAAGTTCTCTCAACCATTGCGCAAGATTGTTGCCATCAGCCGCTATTTGATTTGATACAGTCCACCTGTTGTTGATAGACGTAGTGGTTTGGCTGACCAGTTTTGCCTGCTCAAGCTGGAGTTTAGCCGCTAGGAAATCTCTTTGGTCGGTTGTCATATCGGCCACGGTTGGCTGATTTTGTTGACCTTGGTGGGGTGCAGGTCCTCTACTACCTTGGATCGGTCCACCAGCTACCGCCGAAGAAGTCGAAGCTGACGCCCGTATGGTCTCGTCTCCCAAACGTGAACGAGTACCAGTCGTCGCTGCTGGATTGTAAATGTTGGCCATCTGACGCCCGCCTATTGGAATTTCCGTACCATCAAAATCGCCTTCAGAGTCCTCCTCGGCTGAGTTGAATGATGTTCGACGAGACATTCGAGAAGAGAAAAAATTCTACGGTGAAGTATCACAGAGATAGGAGTGTAAAACAAACGAAAACAAGAAAAAATTATGGTACTCACCGCAACGAAGTCGAGTAGCTTGAATCAAAGAGAAGAGAATGAAAATTGTAGCGGGAGTAGAAACAATGTTTCACAACTCGGCTGTTCTGCACCAAGAAATGGGACCACCACTGATGTAATCGGCAACTGGTTAGGTCGCTTAGCTTATTTGGCTTCGAAGTTTACACAAGGTTCAGATAAGGGAAGGGAAAATATGAAAGTCTAACTCAGAGAATCCAAGCTACTCCACAGCGTTGCGACGAAGCAACACAGTTCCTCTTGAGTTTGGGCGATTACACTCTATACTGAGTTACCAATCGAATAGGGTTTAACCTTCAGGTCAAATTGAAGGTATGTAGAGTTTCTTGGTTCTAATATCAGAGGTAACGCAAAACTTTTTAACGAGAAAATTGGGGGCTCATAACCTATAGAGTTTCAAGTGTGGTAGAAACCATAATATTCCCCTACTCGTCCTCCTCCGGTTCCGGTACTTGTACCGGGACCTGAGGAGGGCTACGCTGCGGCGAGTCTAGGATATGTGACCCATGTGTCACAACAAAGCGAAAGAAAGGGACCTTTACCAGAGCGGCAAAGATAAAACTCAATACATATGATGCGCCGCAGCTTGTTGCTTTAGCTGCGGTTAGCCTAGATTATGTAATGATAACTAGATTAGAGCACCGGTGTGGCTAGTTTGACTTGTGGATAAAGTTTGCTATCTGCCAAACTAAGTTAGCGCACCCATTTCAACAATACCAGCTGGCTAAAGGTTTAGCTCAGAAGCTAACCATTGCTATATGTCGCAATGGTTAGCCAGAATTATAGCTTCATGCTAGTTTGGCTTGTGCTTAGCTCAGCCCAGTGCGGTTGAATTTTTCAGCTCAAGTCCTTAGCTTGTGCTAAACTAGCCAACGGTAATGATGCTCTTACAAGAGCAACTCCAGCAGGGGCGGTAAAATTGGGGCGGTAAAAATTTTGGATGCAGTCCCAACTACCAGCTTTGCCTCCCCAAAGTGCTGCAGCATCCAGCGGGAGTAGCTATCTGGGGAGGTAAAATCACCTATCACCTGTTACCCAAGCAGCTATTTTGCACAGGTTCTGTCACGCTCTGTGATGCCAAGGACTGATATCCTTCTAGCTACACAAGGTGCAAGGCAAAAATCTAGGGCGTTGATAAATGCACGCCAAGCGCGCACGCCAACGCCAACCCGCACGCCAATTTTTTTTGGCGTGCGGGGCGTGCGCCGTTGGCGTGCGTTTATCAACGCCCAAAATCTACATATAACTAAGGGAATGCCCTTTGCAAGCCAAACAAACCATGCCAGGTTTGTACCATATCAATACATGAAACCTAACGGGTCAACTTTGGCCCGTTAGGTTGCATGACACGGATCACCAATCTCAGCATCAATCCATGTCTTTCCACAAAGTCCCTCCCCCCAAAATTGGGGGCTATGTACTTGTATAGAATAAAATATGTATTTTTGGGGTTTTTAATCTTTTATATTAATATGAAAAGGTATATATGTTATGGAGGGGCCAGCAAGCTGGGGTGTTTAGTTCCCTCCAAAGGTGTTTCTGCTAAAAGCAGGGGAACTGAACCTTTAAAACTGGGGCTTGCAAGCAGGGGTGTTTAGTCCCAGTGGATATAGTGGCTAAGAGCATCCACCACCGTCTCTGTAAAGTGGCTTGGTAAGCCAACTTTACAGAGACAAAGCCCCCGCGCGCCACCCTTGTGGCCTCAGTAGGCCTCTGTCACTGAGGAATTGCCAGGATTTTTGTTAGAGGTCTCTAAATTTAGAGACCTCTAACAAGCTTGGTAAGGTAAGATCCACCCAAGCTCCTCTGTTCCCATGGTCAAGTCTTTGATCCCCCCCCCCCCCCAACAGCCCTGCTTACTGATTGACTTGAAGAGTCCCCAAGGGTGGGGACGCTTGGTTAGCCAGCTGCAGAGCCCCCCTACCAAGTTAGGAGGGTGGGGCTTCTTGGTAGGGTAACCATTGCGCTTGCTAACCTCCCCGCAGTTGCGGAAACGTTAGTGAGAAGATGGTGGATGCTCTAAGAAAGGGCCACAAATCCTAATAGAAAAAGACTTACTGAGGTATGCTTTGAGGGAAGGATATGGGGGACGTTCTTATGGTAAACTGGGCAGCTGGAAGCGGTTGGAAAGGTTGGCTGGAAGGCTGGACAGGATTGGAGTTGAGGAAAAGAGGCTTTGAAGTCTTGAAGACTGATTTACTGGGCAGGACACTAGTATGCTGGACTGGTGGAATGCAGGTTGTAAACATGGTAAAGCTGGAGAATAAAAATACAGGGGGAAGAAAGGGCCTCTTAAATGCCTAACTAACAATAGAGTTAAAGAGTATTTATTTTTAATAGATATGTTAGAGAGTGGCATAGATTTTTATAGAGATATTTTGGGTGTTGATAAACGCACGCCAACGGCGCATGCCAACGCCAACCCGCACGCCAATTGTTTTTGGCGTGCGGGGCCTACACGCCATTTTTTTTGGCGTGTAGGGTCTACACGCCAAAAAAAAGGGGCGTGTGAGACCCACACGCCAAAAATGGCGTGCGGGTCTGCGCACGCCAAACAATTGGCGTGCGGGTCCCCCCCTCACTCACATAATTGAATTGGAGGGCCAATTTGATTACGTGAGCAAGGGGAGGACTTCCTCCAGGCCGACGAGGCTGTATAGCCTCGCCGGCCGGGAGGACTTCCTCCAGGCCGACGAGGTTGTATAACCTCGTCAGCCGGGAGGAAGTCCTTCATTCCATAGTTCCTCTGCAAGGAATTTTATCCACTGGTTCTCCTGGACTCCGTCAAATAATGCATTGAGTTTGGCTTCGGTTGATGACAGGGCTATTTTACGCTGACGTTTACTGTTCCAAGATACTGGGCATTGTTTCCAGAACAAAATCAATCCGCTGCAAGAGACTTGAGTTTCAAGGTTGTCTGCCCATGTTGCGTCAGTGTAATGTTGAATTGAATTTGATTTGTCTGGACTCGGTCGTAGAGTGAGATGCAATTGCCATGTTCCTTTGATATACTTCCAACAATGGATCAATTCCTTCCAGTGGCTTATCCCTGGTTTGTTATTGAAACTGGACAGTATTGATACAGCAGGAGCTAGGTCGGGTCTCGTTCAACACAAGAGATAGTTTAACATACCGGTGTATGACCTGTAGTTGATGTTCAGTTTGGCGAATTCATCTTTTTCCTCTTGAGACGCTGGTTTCAGTTGTATTGATACCAAAAGAGGAGTATTGACAGGCTTGCAATCTGTGAGTCCCAAAATTTTCAGCCCCTTGTCGATAAGCTTCTCTTGCAATAGAGAAATTGAGTCGTCTGACTTCACGACGTCCATTCCTAGTAGCATGTTGGGATTGTGGGCACTTGAATTAGGAAATTGATGTAGAAACATCTCTTCAAACACATCAACATTTCCGACTACTACTAGGTTGTCCACGTGGAAAAAGATAAACAAACTCTTGTCTTTGTGGATGTAAAGGCAAGGATCTGAAGTGGACTGCTGATAATTGATTTGTTTGAACCAGGACATTAATGTTTTGTACCAGTTTTCTGGGGCTTGCTTAAGTCCATAGAGAGATTTTTTCAGCTTAAGGAAAGGAGATTTTTGTGATGATCCTTCTGGAGTTCTTATGTATAGTTCTTCTTTCAGAGATGCGTAGAGAAAGGCGCTCTTTACGTTGAATTGTCTAATAGGGAGCTTTCTGTCAATGGCAAACATAAGAGTAACTAATAACATTGTGAATTTTCCTGTGGGCGCAAAGGTATAGTCGTAATCTTCTCCTTCGACTTGAAGGTATCCTTTGATACATAGACAAGCCTTCTTCCTTTCCTCAGAGGATAGTGTTGATGGTTTGGTTTTGAAGACCCACAACGTGTGTAGAAAGGAATCCGGGGTGTCAAACATGTCTTCCCAGACTTGGTGATGTTCAATGTTGGAGAGCTCTTCTTCAGCAGCAGCCAGCCACTGTTTTGATTCAGTTGATTTCATTGCATTCTTGTAGGAGTTGGGGTCTGAAGTCAGGTACAAATATTTGACAGGTTTGACTTGTGATGTTTGCTCTTGAAGGGTTCTTGTGATCACCGGCTCGGGATTTAAACTTTCAGCTATCTCTTCGTTGCTTTCATCCAGTGTATCATCTGCTTCTTCATTCTCAACAGTTTTGTTGTTGTGGACTACTGGCTTGTCATTGATTGAGATATCCCAGTCTGAAGTTTTCTTGAGAGGAGGCAAATAATCTAGAAATTGTACACTTTTGGTGTCTATGATCTTTCCTTCATCAGTCAGAATCCGATAGGATCTTATTTCATCGTTGTAACCGATTAATCTTCCTAGTTTTCCTTTTGTTGTTAGCTTGGAGTGAGACTGTTTGGGAAGAATTAAATATGAAAGTCTGTTCCCAATTGGATAGACATAATTTAGCGGCAGCAATCTGTCCTTGAATAGTGCAAAGGGTGATTTCTTTGATTTGTGAGCAGGAATTTGATTCAGCGTCAGCGAGCTGACTTTGGCAATCTTGCTCCAATATCTTCGATCTATCCCGGAGTCCTCTAGGATGTTCCTCATCAATTCTAAAATTGTTCTGTTGAACCTTTTGGCAAGCCCGTTTTGTTGTGGGGTGTATGCATCCAAGGGTCTTTGTCTGATTAGGTGAGAAGAACAATAGTTGATCATACTAGAGTTGAGGAACTAGGTTTGTGAGCCTGGGTCTCTTGAGTGACTACAGGACACAAGGGAAAGGGGGAATAAGCAAAAGAATTACTTAGTAGAAAAAAGTAGAAATAGTATAATGATAATAAAAAAGATCTTAAATGATCTGGGAGCTGCCAAATGAGTGGTCAGCCTCTTCTTCCACAACTGAAACTGGGTGAAGGGACCTGGTCAAAGGAAACTGAAGCCAGCCAATCTTTTTTTTGGTCAAATAAAACTGACTCAAGGATTCTTAGATGGAAACCTGGTTGATTTTCCCAGATAAAATCAACAAAAATACAAGGGGAAAGGACCTTGGAATGATCAAGCAACTTATTGCTGGGCTATGCCTTATCTAGAAGGATTCAATCTTATTGGTTCTATGCCACTTCTGGGGAATTGAAGGTGTAGTAGAAAGAAGGGAAAAGGGGAGGATAGAACAGAACAGACAGACTAGAGATAAAGGACTTGGGAGGAGTTGATGAAGTTGCAGAAGAAGGGACTCACTGGTTGATTAAATGACAGCTGGACTGGGAAGTAATCAGAGAAGTGAGGAGCCTTACTTAGTATTCCAAAATCTCGTTGAGGAAGCTGCTGGGTTCAACTGGTTGAAGTCCTTTTACTGAAGTGTGTGGTTGTTGTGTGGTATTCTGGAGTCTGTGTATCTTCTGGGGTGTAGAGGATACTCAGACTCGAAAATTTTCATAGTTTGATGACATAAGCAGTGCAGGCTTGTGGTCAGCTTGCATCTGAAACACGGCGTAACAATATATAGAATAAATTCACCAGTAATTCATTACTATGTGAAGGAGTAAGATATAGAGAAAGTGCTCAGTTGTAACTAGGGCTAAAATATGATGAGGAAACAGAATCTGAGGTCAGAAAAACTGTAAGTTCAAAACTGTAAAAGATATGATTGAGTTGTGGTCTGAAAATGTGTGTAAGGAAGACTTGTAGGCTAATGGTATTAGCGCTAAGGCTGACACGGTTCCTCTATCTGAGTGGAAGATGGAAGGATAATAGCCAAAGCGTTTGGCCTCAAAATCGACTAGAAACAAGATAGTTTCTGCTGCATCGCTTTTGAGTTTGATTGGAATGGCAGCGCAGAACCTCGTACAGCTGTCGACAACTGTTAGAATGCATTTGTTTCCGTCATATGATTGCGGCCATATAGGTCCAATCAAGTCAAAGTGTAGCTCAGTGAACGGTTTTGATGCAGCCTTGTGAGTAGATTTGAATGATGCTTTTGTGATTTTTGCAACTGCACAAGATTTGCAGCTATTCTCAATTCTTAATGGGAGTCCTAGTTTTTTTCTGAGACAATGGTAGCTTACGTGTCCTAGGGATTTGTGAATGAACTCAGCTGATGAGATGTGACTGGAATGATTGATTTTTTCAAAGTTTAGGCTTGGAAGATTTCCAATATAGATTCTGCTCATTTTAACTTTGTGTTTTTTAAGGATTTCAAAAGAGTTCTTATGAAATTGCACAGAGTAGTCATCTAACACTAAACATCAAACCGACAGCAGATTTACAATAATATTGGGAATGTATAGGACGTTGTTGAGGTGTATTTTGCAGAACTCTTTTTTTAGGCAAACTGATCCTATTCCTTTGATCTTTAGTTGATCTGTTGACGAGCTGGTTTGAACGCATCCTAATTCTTTGAGCTCTAGGGTGTGAAAAAGGTTGTAATTTGATGTCATGTGAGCTGAGGATCCCAAGTCGATTATGAATAGATGAGGTGATCTGGACACAGACGAGTGAAAGCTACTAACAGTGGACTCAATTTTTGATGGGGGCTTCTTTGAGAAATGAGCTGGAAGTTTGTCTGGATGGAGAGTCCAGCAATTCTCTTTGGTGTGGTTTGATTGAGGATTGTGGCTCCCTCTTTGACATCTTTTTGAGTCGTTGGTGAATAGTGTAATGGGATTGATCTTTGTTCCAGCTGTGTTAGCACAAATCTCGATGTTGTGTTTGTGCACTCGGAGATGTTCAAAGACCATATTGATGGTGGGTTCTTTATCTGAGTGAGTTATTTGATTCACTATGTTGTTCATGTCTTGTGGGAGCTCATGGATTACCATGTGGTAGGATTTCACCTTCAGAAAATAAGGCTTGAGAAAGGGGGCAATCTTTGTGGAGGGACTGATTGGACCAAGGAGCTGGGAGCAGGATGAATAAGAATTTTACGCTCAAACTTGAAAATTTATTTCAGCTGACAAATAATCTGGCTGAATACAAAACAACAGGAATGGCAGACATGTGGTTTTCTTGAAACAAATAAAAGCATATGCTGTAAAGTATACAAGCATAAGCAGTGACAGTGGTGTGAATCTAGCTAAATACTAGAGAGAAATAAAACTGCCAAATAGCAGAGTGATGAAATTAAAACTACCTGATTGGTAGAGTGATATAAAACAATAATATTGAGTGATAAGAAAATAAAACTGCTTGATTGCAGAGTGATTGGAATTTAATAATAAATTTTGATGAAGAGATTTAGGAGATTGTGAGCGGACAGAAAGGCTGAAATTCTGACACCATGTGCCCGATGGCGTCATTGGAGAAGTTCCAACCTACTTTGATGAGTTGGGATTGAAAATTCGTCATTGCTGTGATGAATACAGGTATATCGTTTGGGGTGTATGGAGCTCGAAGAAACGATTGAAAAACACGGGATTTGTTCGATGCTTGATTCAACGCAAAGAACTTAACAATAAAGAGCCAGATGAGTTTGGTGTTGTCTTTGTTGGTTGAGTCAACCATGTTTGCTTGTACGTTTGATTTGATCTTTGCAACTAAGATTGCTTTGAGAAAGTGATTCTCCTCTTTCTCCTCTTTGGAAAGCTTTGTGGAGTCCGATGTGAGGCCTCCTTTTAATTTGACAACGTCTAGAAAATTGAATACTCGTTGTCTGCAATGCAAATAGTTGTCCATTGTGAGTAAAGGAATCCCTTTGATGACGGTTTTTAGGATGGACAAGTTGATGGTTTCCATTGTTTCCTAAAGGAGTTCTGGTTCTTCAGAGTATGGAGATCAGTCAAGGAGTCAGGTTGTCCGGTGTGCAAGTTGTTTGGTAGCGCCGTTCAACTGTTATTTCTAATAGAACTGTCAGCCTCCCTGATGCCAAGGATAAGTCCTTCTAGCTACAGGTGGTGCAAGGATATATGGAAAGAGTGTATAAACTCTGGGTAAGGTACAATGTTACAATTCCCAAAAGATATGGGGGAATTGTGACGTAGAAATTGAGAGAAAAATAGGTTAATAATTATATTAAATAAATTTAATATAATTAAAAACCAGAGGGGCCTGATAAATCAGGGGTGGTTTAGATCCCTCTAAGGTATCTTAAAAATAAATGCAGAGGATTTAGGTACCTGGAACACTGGGGCCTGTTGGAACAGGGGTGGTTTAATCCCAGGAATGGAAATGGGGGAATATCTTCAAGAGAAAGGGTTTATTGCTTACTAGTAATAAACCTTGAGGGATCTTGGAGATATTCTGGGTGGAACTGGACAGTTTGAAGCGCTTGGATGGATGGATGGTAGAGCTGGATGGGCACTGTGAAGTTGTTGGGGAAGACAGGGCTAAAGAATAACTACTAAGAAGCTTACCAGACTGTGTTATAAAGATGTATATATCTAATAAGAAGTGGGTAAGGTTGTTAGTGGGTATTGGGAAGCATGAGGAGCCTTCTTTGGGCGGTTGAAGAGCTCCTTAAATAGTCTAGAGTTCCCCCTGGGGACCCTGTAGGTATTATTGGCCAACTTGTGGGATCTTTGGACCACATTTTGGCCATTTTTGCTTTCTTGGTGACGCTTCAGCAGCCCTGCTTTGAATACACGTCACCAATTGATTTTATTAATGTATTTTTATATTTATATTGTCTTACAGTCTGTAGTACATCAGTACTGGTTGTTATAGATTTAATACTAGTGGCTTATTTGTATTTTATATAATAAGCCACAGTATTGTTTGTACTGTTTGTTCAGTCAGTATATTTTAATTATATGTATAAATATTAATACAATCTAGTATAATTAATTATTTAATCCCCAGTAACCTTTATTACATATGTAACATATGTAATGAGGTCACTGGGGCGTGTTTTTACTGATTTGGGTGTACCTGAGTGACTGTGGAGTCCGCGTGCCAAGCTGAGAGTCTGTAAGGGGCTTAATGCTTGCGCGGGGGCTTGTATCCTAACTTTGGCGCGGGCTTTCAGACACGCGGGTTGGACTTCAAGTTCTGCGGACTGCGGTACGCGGGGTTTGAGTAAAACACGGTGTATTTACACTATCTCTCCTAATTTACACAACACCTCATTTCCGTGACTGGAAATGGGGTTCAAGCATATGTATATATATATATAAGCATTTAATTACGGCAAGTACTTTTTATTTAAAAGGTACTTGCTAATTCTTCTTTGCTAATTTACATAGTGAAGGAGTGGAAATTAGGAGTACCTGTGAGTGAGGTACCCTAGGTTAAATTTAGTGTAGATTTAGACTATCAAATAATATTCTAAATATTATTTGATATTCTATATTTTTTTATAATAATTTTGTGGGGAACTTGTGACAGGTTGCTCTGTCATAGTAGCAAGCTGACATTCCCTACCACCAAGATAAGTCTCCCGGAAAAAGGTAAGTTTCTAACTAAAGATAAGGTTATTTTAAGGAAAAAAAATTTCAAGAGGACCTCTTGGATGCCCTGTAATTTCTCAGATGAATTGCTCCATCTGGGATATTATTTTCAGGTAACCACTCATCTTTGTCTGCTGATTGGTTCTTATATCTGACAAGATAAAGTCTCATATCTTTTCCCTGTATCCTCTCTTTTTTGTCTTTCAGGATTTTATGTACTTTCAATTGTCCAGAAGGTGGGACCTCCATCAGGGGAACTGGTTGTTGAGTGACAGGTTCATCTTCAGTTCTAGATTGGTACTGTTTTACCAGACTGACTGGAAATACTGGGTGTTTTCTTGATAGTTCCTCTGTCAGTATGACTTCCACAGCATTTTTTCCATGAAGTTGTTTAATGGTAAAGGGACCTATAAAAGGGGGCTTTAGCTTCCTGCTACCTCCCAAGTTGTTGAAGTTAGTAGTGGACAAAAGGACCTTATCTCCTATTTTAAACTCAGGTTCTTTGTGGCTTTTATCCCATCTCCCTTTGTTGTATTCTACTGCTTCCTCCACACATTTCTTAGCATGTTGTTGGGTCAGATCTAACATTTTCTTGAAATCTAGTGCTGTTGGATGCAGGTGGGGTAATTTATCATTCAGAGTGTCTTTGGGCATGCGTGGTATCCATCCTCTTTCCAAGACATATGGAGCTTCTTTGGTGGAGGAATGTTTACTACTATTATAGGCAATTTCGAATGCTGGTAGTAGACTAACCCAATCATGAGTGTATCCATCATGATTCTTAAATTAAAATCCAAAGGAGCAGAATCTACGTAACATGTCTTCTAGAGTTTGTATCATTCTTTCTGCTAACCCATCAGTCTGAGGGTGATAAGCTGTGGAGAAAGCTAGTTTAGTACCAAGCATGTCATGTAGGTTCCTCCAAAATTCTGATGTAAATTTGGGGTCTCTATCACTAATTATAATTTTGGGTATACCTACATCAGCCATGATCCTATTCCAAAATAACAGGGCAACCTCCATGGCAGTATCATCTTTATGGTTAGGTATGAACCTGGCTCTCTTGGAGAATCTGTCTACAACTACTAGTACTGAGTTATATGAGAAGGATCCTCCTGGGGGTAAGCCTGTTACAAAGTCCATGTTTATGATTTCCCACTTGTCAGTTGGTTCAGATATTTTCTGCAGTAGGCCAAATCTTTTTCCAGTTTTGCTTATTGCCTTTCTGACACGCATCACAAGATTTGATATAGTTGTGTACTTGTTCTTTCCAATTGATCCACCATGCTGTATACTTAATCCTCTCCACTGTTCTTTCTTCAGAAAAGTGTCCAGAATTAACATTATCATGGCATTCTTTCAGAATGTTATCAATTTGGGAAGGGTCACTTAGTACTAGTACACTTGAATGCCTATTCCTAAAATATACAAGGCCATCTAGGAGGCTGAACTTTCCAAGTTTATAATGTTTGGCTAATTCTTCTGGTAGACTGGCTATTAATTCTGGTGAGCTGTTGTCATTCCTAATTATGTCTACTAGTTTTAACAACTCAGGGTTCTTGTCATAGCTATTCTGGACTAATTCATAAAATGCATCATCTAAGTCACACACATCAATTCCTAGGATGGGAAATATGTCCTCATCTTCTGGGTCATAAGCAGGATTATCTGGGTTATTAGGCAAGGCCCATCTACTCAGTCCATCTGCATTTTTGTGCTTGGCTCCTGACTTATGAATAATAGTCATATGTCCTCTATACTGTTGAATTGCAATTTGCCATCTGAGCATATGTCTATTAGGGGTCTTCATATTCATCAAGGTTCTTACAGCTGTGCAGTCAGTTACCACTAGGAAGTTAGATCCTTCAAGATAGTAATGTAACTTTTCCAGAGCCCATACAAGTGCTAAACATTCCATTTGGCTTGCTCCATATTTCTTCTCAGCACTCTTGATTTGTCTTGAGATGAATAAAATAGGTTTCTCCACTGGTTTATCTTCTATCACAAATTCCTGGTGGAGGGCTGCTCCTAAACCATCTAAGCATGCATCAATATACAATATAAATGGTTTAGTATAGTCAGGTTGAGCCAGTACTGGTGCAGTGGTAAGGAGTCTCTTTAATTCTTCATAATTTTGTACTCTATCATAGGTCATTTCAAATATTGTATCATGATTACAGAGTGCATAAAGGCTTTTACTTACATTTGCAAAGTTGGGGACATGTTGGCGGTAATAACTACAGAAACCTAGAAAGGACATAATTTCTGTTCTATTCTGAGGCATGGATTTCATTAAGACTGCTGCTACTTTATTTTGGTCTATAGCTAGGGAAAGACCTGAGACTACTCTTCCTAGTGCTTTAAGTTCTCCGTATCCAAAGTTACACTTTTTGATGGACATTTTTAATCCTGCTTTTATGGCAGTTTGGAGTACTATATTGATCTTTTCTAGGTGAGTTTCCCAGTCATCAGAGTAAATGATAATGTCATCTATGTATACCATCATCCAGTTTTGTCTAATGAATGAGCCAAAAATGGAGTCCATCATTCTTTGAAAGTGTGATGGTGCATTCTTTATTCCAAAAGGCATTCTGAGGTATTCAAAAATCCCTAGGTGACATATAATCCTCAGGAATTTCCTACTCTCAGGCGCTATGGGGATCTGATGGAATCCTTTCAGTACATCCATAGTAGTGATATACTTGGCTTTAGACAAGTTGTGTAATGAGTGGTCTATCCTGGGGATAGGATAATATTCAGGTCTGGTGTAGTTATTTAGAGCACGGAAATCTCCCACCATTCTTGACTTTTCATTATGCCAGGCAATAATTACAGGTGTGGTAACTTCTACCTGTTCATTATGTCCAACTTTTCTCAGGACTTTGAGTTCTTGTAGCTCTTTGATGTGTGTTTCCAGAGCTTCTCTTGATTTGGGGCTGGAGGGGTAGGGTGGTCTCCTCAACTGTGGGGGATAAGGTTTGTCAATATTAAGTTCCAATTTCATGTCATGGCCCTTGATGTTACCAATTGGTTCTTCTGTAGTGCAGAAAGCTTCTTTATGTTCAAAACAAGTTTTCAACACATCCATCTTCTGTTTCTCATTTAATATGTCACTGACAGCAGCTTGTGATAAGTATTCTTTCTGGAAAGATAGTAGATCTTCTTGGATTTCAACATTGTTAATGGCATCTGGTATCTTGATGTTAATGTTGCAGATTTGGAATTTTCTTTTCCAATCACCACCAATAGTGTAGAATCTATCTTTACTCTGGAAAATATCTATACCATACATACAGAAAGCATCATTACCTAGGATCAGGTAATCACAGACTGCATCTTGTAACACTACAAATTCAACAGATAACCTAAGAGATCCTTTAGAGTGAGGAAATATTAGAGGTATGGATACTACTCCAATAGGTTTCATGGCTGAGTTGCAACTACTGAACTTGGCTTTTGGCATGGGCATTAAGTTATCTCTCCATCTGGGGTAATATTCATCTAGAAAGGTACTACTGGCACAAGAACAGAAAGCTCCTACGTCAAGGAGGACTCTTATTTCTTTGTTGTCAAACAAGGCAGTAGTATAACTAGTTTTCCCCATGGTGTAACTCATACCAGCTTCAGGTTTATTGGTGAGTAACTTTGCGTCAGATATATGGCCAACCTTCATGGAGGGATCCCATTTTTGTGGTAAATTAGAGTCACCATGTATAGCATTAATGGATAATTCATCCCCAATGTCAGCTTGGATGACTGAGATTCTCATTAAGTCTTCTTCAGCTGGTTCATTCATGACTATTTCAAACTGGGAATGGGTATCTTCTTCAGTTTCTGATGGGGTGTCATTACTACCATATTTACTCTTTTACGTATATTGGTACATTCATTTTTCCAATGACCCTTTTCTCCACACTTGAAACATTCAGGAGTAGCAGTTTTCTTGGGTATTTCAGTTGTGGGGTTAACCTTTGTGGATTCTTTTTGGAACTCTTTTCTCTCAGGGATGTTATTCCTGGTGTACTTCTTGTTCCATCCATTAAGGACTACCATTTCATTTAATACACTGCTGAATTCTGTCAGGTCTACATCTAGTGAGGGGAATCTACATCTCATTATACTCTCAAGATTTCCTTTACATTGACTCAGTAATCTGTTGTTGGCTTCTTCATCTGAGACTCTGTCATACACACATTCAATCCTTCTTCTTTGATCCAACCACAGAAACAGCTAGAAACAGCTTCTGAATGGTGTTTGAAACAAAGTAATCTTTTTCAAAGGCTTGGCGCTTTTCATTTTTCCAAATTCTGGTGCCAAACTGGGCTTTGATTAATTCTTTCCACACTGACCAAGATTGGTGTCCTACAGCTTTACTTTTGGTAATAAACCAAGTAGAAGCCATTCCTTCAAAGAGTACAGTAAGTCTTGAAGTGATGACTTCATCATCAGCTTGGTAAGTCCTTACTATGTGATCAATGTATTCTATGAAACTCATGTGGTCATATTCTCCTTTACCATCAAACTTGGGCCAATCTTTTAAGGGGGGCATAAGTTTGTGTATAGCAGTCATATCAGAGTTTCTGTAAGGTGTGGACATTCTGGTATCTTTGGTCATAGGTCTATTCTGCATAAAAGGATTGTTATACCTAGGTTGGGCACTATTGGTATTGAGGGCGCTATGTTTTTCTTGAGGGACAATGTTGGGACTCAAGTATTGGAGATTCTTATAAGGATTATTTTGTTTCTCCTCTTTGTTGTTATAATAATTAGAATTAATATTGATGTGAGGAGCTTCATCTCTGTCAAGATACGTGGTGGGTTTAATGTCAGGTACCTTGTCACCATACTTATTCCAATTGTTTGTTGCTTGGTTAACCATTTCTTCTTCACTGTATGAGCTGCTGGGTCCTTGAGGCTCATGGTATTGTGGATTCATTTTCTCCTCTTTCAAGGATTCTATACCTGAGATGATAGTTGTTAATTTAGAAATTAAATTGTCTTTCAATTTCAATGATTCAATTTCAGAAGTAAGGACAGATAATTTGTTGTTTACTTGTTCCTCTAGTTTCTCAAATTTTGTATTAAAATTGTTATTAAGATTTATAATTAAATCCTCTAGTTTGTTGTTATTTGTTTCATCCTTTTTGAGGGAATTAATAACATATTCTGCCATTGTTACTTGGGAAGTTTGCATTTCTTCAAGAACATCTAAAGTGTCATTTGTATTTTTGTTGATTTCTTTTGTTATATCTTTAAGATGCTCACTATTTTTGTTAATTCCCAACAAGGTCTCACTGTGGTGTACTGGCAATTCAAGGGGTAATGGTTTGTCCAGTGTTTGTAAGATTCTCATGGTGCGCGCAGTAATGTTATTTTTAATATCTTCTAAGCTATCATCTATTTTATTAACAATGATTTTTAAGTTTGCTTCATTATTAATATCTAAAGTATTTAAATTGTTATTAAGCGCTTCAATTGAATCAAACAAAGAGTGGATAACAGAGGGGTTCAATCTATGTTCTTGTATAGATTGGCCGCAATGAGAAGAAGATCTGTGGCTTTCTTCCACTTCACAGGGTCGTCGAAGTTGATGGAAGAAGAGCTCTTGTTCTTCCCTTTGTCTATTTTCTTGAACTTCAAGGTGTTCTTCTTGGGCGGCGCGGGGAAGTGGATCTTCTTCTCCTCCCAGGGGTTCCACCCTTTCACGTAAGCCTCTATCTCCTCATTGGGGATGAGCTTTTGGAGAGCCTTCTGGCTGTCTTGCGCCGTAGTCAGCAATGCTCTCAGCTCTTCTGTAGGCCCCTGCCTTAAGGAGACTAGGCACTGTTTCCAAATGGAAACGTGCTCTTTCACCCGGTGTCTGATCTGCTCCTCTTTCGAGAGGACTTGGATTTCCGGGGTGGAAGGGCGTTTCTGGGTAGCTGCCGACGACTCTTGGGGTCTCTCGTCGACGTCCATGGGGGTTTCTGCCTCCGTTTGAGGAAGCGGGAGCTCTTGGGGCGTTGTCGTTGGCTCCTGGGGAGTTGGGGTGGCTTCCGGCGTGGCTAGGATAGGCCCCTTGCGCGCTATGCTTGTCATGTTGAGGTTCTTGACGCGCTGGTGCAGCTCTTTTGCTGCTACAAGTTCTTGTTGGACTGGGTAAGAGACCTCGTAGCTCTGGCTTGGTCGACCTGGTAGGTTTAACCATAGTAAGTTCCTTTTTCTTATATGTAATTTTATATGTAATATGTATTTTACTTACTTGGAGGGTTGCTGGTTTCAGCGTCAACGGTAGGAGTATTCTCTTCTCTAGTGTTGGTTTCAAAGGAGGCCACTGAGGAATATTTCACGTTAGTGTAGAAGATAATGTTTGAAGGAGAGAGGGGCGTACTTCTTGATTGGTATTTTTCTTTTGCCAATCTTTCCTTTTTTAATTTTAAACCCCGTAGATAATTGTGGAGGGTTATCTCTGCCTCAAGGTTTCTTTCTTCTCTTAAGTGAGAATGGTACGCGGCGAGAATAATCCTCTCTTCCTCAGTAAGAAGATCCCAATCTATAGGGCAATAGTTTCATATATCTTCTTCTTTTTTGAGGCGAAGAATTCGAAGGTAATGTTGAATTAACGTGGCGTTGTCTTGTAAATTCACTGTACGCGCCGCAGATGAAAAAAATAGAGAATTGTAAGTATGTAATACTGTGATATTTTTTAGAATTTTATTAGTATGTATTTTTAATTGTACGTGTATTTTTAAAAATAAAAGAACTTACAATTTTTGATTAATTTTGTGGGTTTGGTTTTTTTGAAAAAAAAATAAAAGAAAAACAGTTTTTTTGTTAGTTTTTTTGAATTTTTTTTATAGGATGAGGATTTATAAAAATGGTATAATTTTTATTGGTTTTTTATATGTGTATTTTTTTAAAAAAAATAAAAGATTACGGGTTTTTTATTTCAAAAATAAATTTGAAAATTTCCCGGCCAGACCCCCAATTGACAGCCTCCCTGATGCCAAGGATAAGTCCTTCTAGCTACAGGTGGTGCAAGGATATATGGAAAGAGTGTATAAACTCTGGGTAAGGTACAATGTTACAATTCCCAAAAGATATGGGGGAATTGTGACGTAGAAATTGAGAGAAAAATAGGTTAATAATTATATTAAATAAATTTAATATAATTAAAAACCAGAGGGGCCTGATAAATCAGGGGTGGTTTAGATCCCTCTAAGGTATCTTACAAATAAATGCAGAGGATTTAGGTACCTGGAAAACTGGGGCCTGTTGGAACAGGGGTGGTCTAATCCCAGGAATGGAAATGGGGGAATATCTTCAAGAGAAAGGGTTTATTACTTACTAGTAATAAACCTTGAGGGATCTTGGGGATATTCTGGGTGGAACTGGACAGTTTGAAGCGCTTGGATGGATGGATGGTAGAGCTGGATGGGCACTGTGAAGTTGTTGGGGAAGACAGGGCTAAAGAATAACTACTAAGAAGCTTACCAGACTGTGTTATAAAGATGTATATATCTAATAAGAAGTGGGTAAGGTTGTTAGTGGGTATTGGGAAGCATGAGGAGCCTTCTTTGGGCGGTTGAAGAGCTCCTTAAATAGTCTAGAGTTCCCCCTGGGGACCCTGTAGGTATTTATTGGCCAACTTGTGGGATCTTTGGACCACATTTTGGCCATTTTTGCTTTCTTGGTGACGCTTCAGCAGCCCCTGCTTTGAATACACGTCACCAATTGATTTTATTAATGTATTTTTATATTTATATTGTCTTACAGTCTGTAGTACATCAGTACTGGTTGTTATAGATTTAATACTAGTGGCTTATTTGTATTTTATATAATAAGCCACAGTATTGTTTGTACTGTTTGTTCAGTCAGTATATTTTAATTATATGTATAAATATGAATACAATCTAGTATAATTAATTATTTAATCCCCAGTAACCTTTATTACATATGTGACATATGTAATGAGGTCACTGGGGCGTGTTTTTACTGATTTGGGTGTACCTGAGTGACTGTGGAGTCCGCGTGCCAAGCTGAGAGTCTGTAAGGGGCTTAATGCTTGCGCGGGGGCTTGTATCCTAACTTTGGCGCGGGCTTTCAGACACGCGGGTTGAACTTCAAGTGCTGTGGACTGCGGTACGCGGGGTTAGAGTAAAACACGGTGTATTTACACTATCTCTCCTAACTTACACAACACCTCATTTCCGTGACTGGAAATGGGGTTTAAGCATATGTATATATATATAAGCATTTAATTACGGCAAGTACTTTTTATTTAAAAGGTACTTGCTAATTCTTCTTTGCTAATTTACATAGTGAAGGAGTGGGAATTAGGGGTACCTGTGAGTTAGGTACCCTAGGTTAAATTTAGTGTAGATTCAGAATATCAAATAATATTCTAAATTTTATTTGATATTCTATATTTTTTTTATAATAATTTTGTGGGGAACTTGTGACAGGTTGCTCTGTCATAGTAGCAAGCTGACAAGAACTCAGACTGTTTTTAAATATTACTTGAAGATAAAACCAGAAAACTGTAGCTTCATTTATCACTATAATTCCTGCTACTTGTGTGCATATGCACAGTAATCTAATGATACTCTCAAAGAGTATCAGTTAGGTCTAATCACATCAATCTCAAAGTGCTGCAAGTAACGGCTGTTGAACCTTAGACTTGTCAAGAATCCTGGCTAAATAACCTGCTGAACAAGAAACGCTATACTTCAAGTCAACTACGCTCAGCTACAATTCCTAACCTGTAAAGTCAAAACCACTCCACATAAGTTTAACAGTCAATCTCCATCTGATAATATCATGATCTTTTTCTCCTCAAGCTGAAACTTGAAACTGTCAAGATCAAGTATAGGCTCTCTTCACTTCTGCTCAAATCACTCCTTACATCTTCTCAACATTGATGTTTGTTGCTCTCAATTCCTTCCTGGTCAATTCCAGCAAATTTCCATTGAGTGGATTTTCATCACCCCGGAGTAACCCACCGCTGAAACTTTTAGAGTCTAGAGTAGTGGTAATTGTGAGAATACAGATGTGAGGGGTCTAACTAGAACCCTAGCTGCGAGGATTGGTAAGCAGAACCACCCCGCAGTCCGTCAACAGACGTGTAGGCTGATGAATAAAAATTCAAACGCTTCAGAACCAGGCAGACTGAAAGTCAAGACCCAACGTCTTGCTCCAGAACTCCTGGGCAGAATCTCAGACAAATGCGAAATTGGTAAGTGTCTGTTATTCCTAAGCAAGCTAAGAGTTAAGCAAAAGCTAATGAAACACAAATGTGATTATCATGTAGAAAAAAGAAAAGGATCGAAAACGACCTGAAAAGGACTAAATAGCCAACCACAACGCATTAGTGAGTGTGAGTAATGAAAAACAAAAAACCAATCTAACTAGACGGTTCTAATCACAGACAGCTCATAATCTCTTTGCTAACGAGAACAATGAATCTATCATTCATCCTTCTATCTACGATGCAATCATGTCATTAGGAACACGCGATCTTATTCCTCTCAAATCTCTCTCTCACTACTATTCCTTCTCCCTATTATCTCATCATTATCTCTTTCTTGAACACCAGAAAAGTCGAATTGCTTGTTGCTCTTAGGTAGAATTATCCACTCATGTTGTTCAAGATAGTTGTCAATTAACTGAAATCAATCTCTTAGTTATTCCAAATCTTACAGTAATCAACCAACCATCTTGTTCCTTTTCTCTCTATTCCCTCACTCTCTATTTTTCACTGACCTTGTTCTTTTGAGTCTCCTCTCTTGTGTGTTGGTTTTGTTATTTGTCTTTGTCAATCTCAGTTGCTCATCCATCCAGGCCTTGTTTTCATCACTTTGTTATTACCTTTGTCTGACTAGGAATCCACTCTAGTTTTGCCTCTGAATTTTCCTTGTTTTCTTGACCCAGCTTGGTTGAACCACGACTGAAGTGACTTGGAGCAGCATTGGGGTGCTAAGCTACACTACATTTTTCTTTCCAAAAATGCATAATTAGTGTAGTGGCCTTTTCTTGGTGCGTTGATGGTGTAGGGTCAATGGAATGTTAGCGCATTTGTGCTGCGCTACGCGCTTTTAGCAGCAAAAAAGGCCTGAAATCCACTAAAATCCGCTGTAGTGTTGTGTAGCAGCTGTACTCTCGCGGACAGTGCTCGTAGCACGCCGACTGTGCTAGCGCCACACGCAACTTCTCTAGACTCTATGCGCTGTGAGTTTAGGGAGCCCAGTGTTAATTGGAGCTTTAGTAAACAGGGTGTGGATGCGCTGGAATGGGCTGGTTGTTACCAGACAGCAGGATGATCTGAATTTTTTTCAGTTTTAGTCTGCTTAAATGACGGGATCACATGCCAAAGCTTGCGAGGTGGAATTTATGTGGAAAAGGTGGATTTCATTGGTATTCACATCTTTAGTTGTATGTGAATGAATGAAGGATAAAAATCGGAAGCAAATAGCTGAAAATCAATCATAGCAACGATATATGACAGGATACCAAGTGCCAACTATATATAGGAATATCGTTGGTGTCTTTTTCAACCACAATCAAAGAGAAAAGAAAGCAGAATATAAACATAAGAAAGGAAATGAATGATTGGACAAGTGTATAAGAAGATAATACCGGCCATGAATATGATCTCGATTTGATATTGATGAATTACCATGCCTGCCTGATGCGGAGCAGTAATCAATTGATTGTTTTGGTTTTGGGTGAAGGAGGAAAAACTAATGAGAGTGGGTGTTGATTATGATGGCGAGTGGTTTGGTCGAAGGAGCGGCATTGAGTTTGAGAGTTGGTGGATGAAAGTTGGTGTTGGTGTTGATGGGGGAGAAACTGAGATGAGGCTAGGGGCGGTTTTGTTTAGATTAATAGCAGAAGTTAATGGATCATTAGCTTGTTGAGTATTGGTTGTGAGAAGTAACCCTAGGTATTACAGGAAGGATATGAATAACTTACCAAGATTCTACATGATCGTGCAACAACTAACTGCTTTTCTGGTAAACTGAGTGTCAGGTTTCATTATGTCGCCCTCACGTATAGCCCTAACGAAGATGTTACCCATAGTGAGAAATACGGCAATTACAGTAGCAATCATGTTTATTGGTAGAGCTTGAGAAGCAGATGAGTTGAACTACTTGAAGGAACAGTCGATGCCTATTTAAGTTATGAAAAAGCTCGATGGCAGCAGATGGGGTGGGAGGAGGCAACGATGAGCAAGGCTGGGTGTTTTAAACCCTATCGGCATGACTTTGAGAGACAAGAGGGTTGCGCATTCAGGAACCACATGGGGCATTGAGACAAACCAAAACAGAAGAATAAAGCCGGTGGGTTTGTTTGTATGCAGTTGGTGTCCCGTATCAGATTTCCTGAACCGTAGAAGCCCAAGGCCATTGGAAGGGGGGGGATGGTCGTGAAACTGACAACGAGGGCCGGCTAATCTGGAAGTCCGTTTCCCGAGTCTTGTTGATACGTCGCCAAATTGGTCGGACTCAGTCGATCATGGATAAATTTCGAAAACTTCTGCGTCAACCATTAGCCCTTGACTGAGCTGGGCTTTTGCCTGACTGTGCAGTGTGGAAAGACGTGTTGTTCATCCTCCTCGCATGGAAAACCCATTCACCCGCGCGGAGTTTCATTGTTTGTAGTTCGCATGTCACATGAATATATTCTGTGAGAAATGAGCAGATCTGCCGAAGAGAAATGCTTCGCTATCAGCTCAAGCACGCTACGGTATCGGTCCCTCACTTGGTGAAGCGAAAGAAAGGGACCTGTACCGGAGTGGCAGAGATAAAACTCAATACATATGATGCGCCGCAGCTTGTTGCTTTAGCTGCGGTTAGCCTAGATTATGTAATGATAACTAGATTAGAGCACCGGTGTGGCTAGTTTGACTTGCGGATAAAGTTTGCTATCTGCCAAACTAAGTTAGCACACCCATTTCAACAATACCAGCTGGCTAAAGGTTTAGCTCAGAAGCTAACCATTGCTATATGTAGCAATGGTTAGCCAGAATTATAGGTTCATGCTAGTTTGGCTTGTGCTTAGCTCAGCCCAGTGCGGTTGAATTTTTCAGCTCAAGTCCTTAGCTTGTGCTAAACTAGCCAACGGTAATGATGCTCTTACAAGAGCAACTCCAGCAGGGGCGGTAAAATTGGGGCGGTAAAAATTTTGGATGCAGTCCCAACTACCAGCTTTGCCTCCCCAAAGTGCTGCAGCATCCAGTGGGAGTAGCTATCTGGGGAGGTAAAATCACCTATCACCTGTTACCCAAGCAGCTATTTTGCACAGGTTCTGTCACGCTCTGTGATGCCAAGGTGTCATGCGACCAACCCAACGTACAGATGGGGATTTGGTTGCTCGAAGCGCAAAGGGGACTGGAGGATGAGTCAAAGATCTTCTTTGAAGCAACTCAAGGATATCTTCGAGTCGAAGTATTCTCAAAGATAAATTTGAAACTAACTTCGAAGATGAGAAGTACAGACTAATACTGGGCTCAGATGGGACTCAAAGTAATCAGGATGATGGCTGATTAAGGAAAGGTAACGTAAAACAATGTTATATTAATTAAGTGAGGAAAAGGAAAATGTAAAGAAAGTACAGTTGCTTTTATAGGCAAGTATTGACATGATGCTTTTGTGAAGATGAGTAAGGAAAGTATTTACTCGCAGTTAGATTTACACGAGTGATTGAAAGGAAGTCAAATGAAAGCATAATCGATGATATGACAATTAATTCAAAGATATAATACAGAGATTCCCAGGTGATGTAATTGGTAAGTGCGAGGCTTGATTGAAAAGGTTAACCGCCAAGCTGAAAGTCAAGGCATGCAAGCTAGTCCGAGTAAGGAATATTGGATAAGTGTCGAAGAGCCGTCGAATCACCGGAAAGGGAAATCTTCGAATCAGGGACCGGATTGGGTGATGAGTTTTGATGAGTGTCCTGTTGATTAGGTGTCACGCATTTGGTCCTTTGAAAGTTCGAAACTGAATGTTGCATTCAAAGTTTGATGCATATGGAAATGCTGAGCCGGGTTTGGCTGAGAGTGAGAGTTGTAGCGTGACAGATGCCCGGGTATAAAAGCCAAGCTCCTGCAAAGGTCGAAGGTAAAGAATTTCCCACCATCTTACTTCCCACACTTACTACTCTAGCTAGTTTAATCGAAGAAAGAAAAACCAAAAGAAAAAACAGAAGAAAACAAAGAGAAGAAAAAAAACGAAAAATGTCTGAAGTAGAGGTTATTGATTGAAGATGTCAAAGATGTATTCGACAGAACCTAACCTGTTCACCAAGTACGGCGACTAGGGGAGATCGATCAAAGTGTGAGATGTGTCGAAGGGTCAGGGTGCCTTGTTTTTTCAAACACAGGTTCCCTTTTGACTCGGAGGATGCCCTGCCAATCTCGGCTGTAAGTAGTGATGCCGTGTCGACTAGAATTCCTCCCTTACCCCCACCATCCAGGTCGCCTTCCATTGTCCAAATTTGAGGTGCTCGTCCAAGAAGAGCCATTACTCGAGTGAATTATCAAATACCGAACTTATTGGGGACGCCAGAGGTGGAACAACCGGGAGATTTGAGTAAGTGATGAAGAGAAGAGAAGAGAATGTGATTTCGAGATTGCTGATAATTTTGAGAGTCTTGTTTGTTAGCTTTGTTAGGGCCGTATCGAAGATACACGACCATGACACCGCCACCGCCGCCGATGTATAATGAACCCGACCCGATTGTCTTGCTTGAACGGCCGAACAATCGGGAAGTGACTCGAGTCATCGAAGGAGCTGTGGGGAGAGTCGAAGCTACTGTCGGAGCAATCATCAAAGAAGAGAGAGTCGAGGAAAGAGGAGTCAAGAAAAGAGGAGTCGAGGAAAGAGGAATCAAGGAAGGGAGAAGATTGGAGGAAGAAGAGAGAAGAGAAGTGGAGAATGGAGTCGAGGAGGAGAGAAGAGTGGAAGGGGAGGAAAGGAGAGTAGAAGATGAAGAGAGGGAAACCGACGCTCAATTGTTAACCAAAGGTTTTGTCAAAGGAAGTAGTTCGAGGAAGAGAGTTTACAAGGAAGAGTTGGAGAGAGACGAAGGTTGGTCTTGCAAGAAGTCGAAGACCGAAGAAGATTCGAAGAAGATCAGTTCAATCTTTGACAAACATCATATGATTCAGGTTCGAATCGCAAAACAAATGTCAAATTTGGTGGTAGGAAGAGATATGAGAGAGTTTATGTTATTGGTGAAGGAGTTGAAGGAAAGTTGGGAAGAAGCTGAGAAAAAATTGAAAGAGGAGGATGAAGAAGAATAGAGTGGTTTTATTTTTATTTATTTTGTTATTTAGTTTTTATTTTATTAAAGGATTTTTTTGAAAGATAAGAAAAAGATTTTTTTCATTTGACAATTTAAGAGAGTGTTTAGAAAAGTTGAAGTTATAAGAGAAAGAACAAAGAGAGAAAAAAAAGGAAAAGGTAAAAAAGTGAAATAGGATGAGATAGAGTGTTAAGAGGATTGCCGAGGTTTTTGAGGATAGGTGGTATGAAAGTCTTGAACCAAGGCGGGAGAGTTTCGAAGATGTTGTGCTGGTTCCCAGGAGGTTCGATCTTCGTCGGACTGGAATCCAGTCCATTCGACAAGATATTGTAGTTTGCCTTTGCGTAATCTCAAATCGAGGATACGACTTACTTCCCACTCGAGGTGATCTTGAACATTAACAGGTTCTGGAGGGGGATGAGTCTTTCCCGGGAAAAGATCCTTGGCTGGCTCTAGGAGTGATACATGAAAAACTGGGTGGATAGCGCTCTACTTCGAGGGAAGGGTGAGTCGATAAGCATTCTTCGAGATGATTGATTCGATGGTGAAAGGACCTAATTTTCGTTTGGAAAGTTTCTTGGCAGGTCGAGTTGATCGAATGTTGCTGGAGTCGAGGCATACTTTATCGCCGATGTTGTAAGCTGGAGATTTGAGTCGAAGTTTATCGGCTTGAAGCTTGTATCATTGACTGGGAGCTTTGAGGTTGGTTCAAAGTTGATCTTGAAGAAGCTTGAGATTTGAGAGATACTCGGAGGCTGGAGTTGAAGGTGAGAGATGAATGGAATCAAAGGTTGGATTCCGACCATAGATTGTTTGCCAAGGTGATTGTCGAGTTGAAGAGTGAGTGGGTTTGTTGTAGGAGAATTTGGCTAAGGCAAGCCATTGGCTCCAGTCGTCCTGCTGATAACTGACAAACATTCGAAGATATTGTTCGAGAATTTGATTAACTCGTTTGGTTTGACCATCTGATTCGGGGTGATAGGCAGTTGATAGGTTGCGAGTTATTTTGAGTTGTTGGCAGAGCAAAGTCCAGAAACCTGAAACAAACAATGAGCCACGATTGCTGACTATATTATCAGGGAGACCATGCTTTGAGAAAACATGTTTGATGAACAAGTTCGCAAGGTCTAATGATGTAAAAGTAGTCTTGGTTCAAAGAAATAGAGACATCTTCGAAAAACAATCCACTATCACTAGGATAGCGTCATGACCATCACTAAGGGGAAGTTGAGAGATAAAGTCCATAGAGAGAGAGTGCCAAGGAAATGTTGGAATTGGAAGTGGTTGAAGCAACCCATACTTCCGATGCTTCGAGGATTTGTTCCTATTGCAAGTGTGACAACGGTTTACATAA
Source organism: Puccinia hordei (assembly GCA_007896445.1). NCBI lineage: Eukaryota > Fungi > Basidiomycota > Pucciniomycetes > Pucciniales > Pucciniaceae > Puccinia > Puccinia hordei. The sequence goes on along the minus strand of RDRW01000423.1, from coordinate 40,332 downwards.
TCTTTTACATCCTTGACCATTCCTGGCCAATAGAATTCTCGAGCTATAAGTTGGTAAGTCTTATCCTGGCCAAAGTGACCAGCTAGGGGAGAATCATGTCTTGATTTGAAGATATCAAGTTTGACTTTAGGATCATTCGGAACAACGAACCTGCCCTTATAAAGGAGCACGTCATCTTTGTCGACTGTATAGTCCTTTGAGTCATTTCCTCAAAGTTGACGACAAACAGGGTCATCCTTCTGAGTTCGAACTGACTCGAGGAATTCCTTGTTGATTTGTCCCAACTGTATTGAGTTAAGAGATATACCAGGGGAAGAAGAAGAAAATATGGTTCAAACATTAGCAGGGTTATAATTAGCAAAGGCTCTCCCCTCCGAGGGATAAACGTCGTCTCGACGTGACAAAGCATCTGGAACTACTGCTAATTTGCCAGGTCGATAGCTTACAGTAAAATTAAATTCGGAGATTCCGACCAACAAGCTTGCCTGCAAGTAAGAACTTTAGTGCTCGTAAAATACTTAAGAGCGTTATGGTCAGTCAAGATCTCGAAAGGTTCGAGGAGACTGAGCAAATAAGAGCGCCATTTTTTCAAGCAATGGACAATTGCAAGAAGTTCCTTATCATGAATCTCATAATTGAGTTCAGCGGATTGTATCTTTCTTGATTCGAAAGCTACAGGGTGAAGATGCTTTGAAGAAGCGGAAAATTGAGATATTACCCCTGCAATGGCGTAGTCAGTTGTGTCAGTTTCAACAATGGTTTTACCCATCTCACTGAAGTGATCCAGAATTGGTGCGGTAGTGAAAGCTTTCTTGAGAGTATTAAACTCCCGTTCTGCTTCAACTGTGAAGATGAAAGGAGTATCCTTTTGAAGAAGATTAGTAAGGTTCACTATGGTTTTTGAATAATTCTTTATAAATTTGCGATGAAAATTAGCAAAACCAAGGAAACCTTGGAGTGTTTTAACACTCAAGGGCTTGGGCCAGTCGAGGACTTTTTGACATTTGTCCGAGTCCATACTGATACCATCAGTAGAAATGACTACCCCGAGGAAGTGAAGAGACGAGTTGTGAAATTCGCATTTCGACAACTTGGCGAGGAGATTATTTTCTCGAAAAGCACTTCCTTGATATGGGAAGTGTGATCTTCGAGGTTCTTTGAGTAAACCAGAATATCATTGAGGTAGACGACTACGTATACTTCGACAATGTCAGCAAAGATATTGTTGACCAGGTTTTGAAAAGTGGAAGGAGCATTGCAAAGCCCAAAAGGCATTACAGTATACTCATAACTACCAAATCTGGTTCTCATAGCCGTCAGCCATTCATGACCTTCGGCGATTCGAACCAAATTATAGGCACCTCGAAGATCAAACTTTGAGAAGTGAGTAGCTCCATGGAAGAGAGTAAGAAGGTGAGACATGGGGGGAACTGGATAAGCATTCTTTCGAGTAACATTATTCAGCCTCCTGTAGTCCACACAGAGTCTGAGAGACCCATCCTTCTTAGGGACAAAAAGTACAGGAGAACCTGTATTTGACTTGCTTGGTCAAAGGAAACCTTTTTCTACATTTTCCGCAATGTATCCTCAAAGCTCAGCAGATTCTTGCTTTGAGAGAGAATAGACTGGACCAGGCGAAGGTGCCGGGCCTATGAGTTCAATCTGATGATCATATGGTCTTCGAGGAGGGAGTTTATCCGCTCTCGAAGAAGAAAAGACATCAGAAAATTCATGGTAGATGGGGAGAAGAGTCTTTCGGATGGTTTCGAGGTCTTCGATCTCATCATCTTCTTCAAGGCTTGGAATAGTTGTCGAAGGAGGATGTGAGAGGATCAGAGAGTACAGAAAACCTTTAAATGAAGGTAATTCCTTCTCTTTGAAGAAGGAAGGGAGAGATAAATTAGAGCAATAAGCAATTACCCCGTGATCTTTTGAAGAAATGGAAGAGGGAGAGGCAGGATATTCAAAGTCTCCTGGCGGAAAGGTGTCATCTAACTGAATGACATAGTCGGGCAAGCTGTTTAATTCTTTTTTGACTGGGAGAGAAGAGTTAGTGTCTGGAGATATTTTGGGTCAAAGGTTAATTACTCCTTCTTGCCAGTTAACATCTGGGTTCCAATGCACCAGAAAGTCATGGCCAAGGATGGTATCATCCATTCCTTGGGCATCCAAGACCAAAAGATCCCATTTGAAGCTGGGGAAAGATTTGAATTGAAAAGTCCACTTTGCCTTCTTCGAAACCCAGAAACTGGGTTCCTTCAAAGAACTTACCAAGAAGATCGGAAATCTTGATGTCTCAGTGAGCTGAAGGGACGGTTGTTTGGTAAATGTCGAACTAATAAAAGACACATTAGCACCAGAGTCGAGAAGGACCCTGTATGGTTGATTCAAAGAATCAAATAAAATGAATCTCGAACTTGGAACACTCTCAGTGGTCTCACAAGCTCAAAGGTTGACTCGCGGAAAGGTAGAAGATAAGTAGTTTTCTTTGCGAATCATAAGAGAACTACTCATTAATTTTTTGACAACTTAGCTGCCTCACGGGCTGCTCTTTTAGCACAAGCATCCAATTGATGTTTTCCACCGCAATACATACAAAGTCCCTCCTTTTCCCTTCTCGCCTTTTCTTCCGCCTTGAGGACCCCTTTGGTGTTGAGCACCTTGGAGATCTCTTGAGGAATCTTGGTTCGAGTTTGTTGGGGGGTTGAAGTCAAAGGTTTTGACGTTGCGGGGTGAATCTTCTTTGAGGTCGAATTCAAAGATTTCTTCGAGGATTGATCTTGCATCGAAGGAGTCGAGTCGGTCTTTTTGGTTCGAGATCGGTCGTGATAGCAGTTGTCCAACTCGATAGTGCGATTGATGAGATGTTGGAGTGTGGAGAGTCAATGACCACTGACCGCAAGCTGGTCGGTGATTTGAGAAGGTAGGCCTTTTCGGAAATGGAAAAGAAGAGCCGTGTCGTTCCAGTCGATATGAGATTGTAAGACTCAGAACTGGGCAATGTAGGTCGAGGCTTTACCGTTCTCCCTCATCGAAAGAGAGTTGAGTTCGAACTCGGCATTGCGAACTTCATTGGGATCTCCAAATAATGTGAACAATTGTTGTTTGAACTTTTCCCAGTTATTGAGGATGCAGTCCGGTTTGGTGTTGTTCAGCAATTCGAGGTAAGGCTCGAACCATTGAGAAGCTTGGCCACTGAGATATGAAGAAGCGTCAAGTACCTTCTGTCAATCGAGGGAGAAGGTTGCCGGGTCGTTGGAAAAGAGAATTTTGCAGGATTGCAAAAAACCTCTTAATTTCGAGGATTTCTCGCCGTCGAATTTGTCAGGAGCTTTCATTCTGGGTGTCCGGAACTTGGGAGTTCCATTACCTCCTCCAGTCTTCAGGGCCTTGATAAGGGATACCAACATCAAAGTTGGTGAATCATCGGCCGCCCTTTTGGGTTCGTCGGAACCTGAAGGATTTTGAGGTGGCAAAGGAGGGGGGTCCCGTCGCCGAGGTCGCCCTTGGTTGAGCGGTTCCTGGAAAGTGAAAGAGTCCTCCGAATCAGAAAGTTGCCGAAGTGGGTCAATAGGCGCATTCTGATTTTGAGTCGAAGGAGGGATTTGTTCGATTGAGGGTTGATTGCCGATGGGAGTCGCGGGGGCTCGGTGTCGGTCAATGTCATGGTCCAGGGGGTGTTCGGCCGGACCTTGTGACCTAGTTCGAACTGGTGTACGTTGCATCACCAAGAGAGATCAACAGTCGAAGAAGTTGACTGTTGAGCAACAAGATATGATAGGGAGAGAGACCTATAAACTTGTTGTAAGACTTAATTAATATACTGTCATGCAACCAACCCAACGTACAGATGGGGATTTGGTTGATCGAAGCGCAAAGGGGACTGGAGGATGAGTCGAAGATCTTCTTCGAAGCAACTCGAGGATATCTTTGAGTCAAAGTATTCTCAAAGATAAATTCGAAACTAACTTCAAAGATGAGAAGTACAGACTAATACTGGGCTCAGATGGGACTCAAAGTAATCAGGATGATGGCTGATTAAGGAAAGGTAACGTCAAACAATGTTATATTAATTAAGTGAGGAAAAGGAAAATGTAAAGAAAGTACAGTTGCTTTTATAGGCAAGTATTGACATGATGCTTTCGTGAAGATGAGTGAGGAAAGTATTTACTCGCAGTTAGATGTACACGAGTGATTGAAAGAAAGTCAAATGAAAGCATAATCAATGATATGACAATTAATTCGAAGATATAAGACAGAGATTCCCAGGTGATGTAATTGGTAAGTGCAAGGCTTGATTGAAAAGGTTAAGCGCCAAGATGAGAGTCGAGGCATGCAAGCTAGTCCGAGTAAGGGTTATTGGATAAGCGTCGAAGAGCCATTGAATCACTCGAAAGGGAAATCTTCGAATCAGGGACCGGATTGGGTAATGAGTTTTGATGAGTTTCCCGTTTATTAGGTGTCACGCATTTGGTCCTTTGAAAGTTCGAAACTGAACGTTGCATTCGAAGTTCGATGCATATGGAAATGCTGAGCCGGGTTTGGCTGAGAGTGAGAGTTGTAGCGTGACAGATTCTCCTCTTTCTCCTCTTTGGAAAGCTTTGTGGAGTCCGATGTGAGGCCTCCTTTTAATTTGACGACGTCTAGAAAATTGAATACTCGTTGTCTGCAATACAAATAGTTGTCCATTGTGAGTAAAGGAATCCCTTTGATGACGGTTTTTAGGATGGACGAGTTGATGGTTTCCATTGTTTCCTAAAGGAGTTCTGGTTCTTCAGAGTATGGAGATCAGTCAAGGAGTCAGGTTGTCCGGTGTACAAGTTGTTTGGTAGCGCCGTTCAACTGTTAATTGTAATAGAACTCAGACTGTTTTTAAATATTACTTGAAGATAAAACCAGAAAACTGTAGCTTGTGATTAGACAACAGAATATTTATAATATGAGAAATGAGAAGAAGAGACAGAGACCAACCCTTAATGGAACTTTTTTCTATTTAAGGAAAATGAGACACTATGATAAAGTGGTTAAGAGAGGGCTTGTAGACTATTGTGGTAATCCTGTTCCTCCTCACATCATTCTTTCTACATCTTATATTCCATCCATATATCCATCATTATTATTCCAGATTCAGATTCTACACCTTATTTTACCCCTAGTCACTCACTCAAACCATACTTGATTTCCTTTTGGATCAGAAGTTATTAACATTCATAGTTTTCATAGGTACATTCTTTTCTTTTATTTTCCTTTTGGCTTACATCATCCAAGTCATTATTATTTCAGTAAAGAAAACATGTTACATAATCTACAAACACATGCTCATCATTACTACATACATTCACTTCACTATTACACTTTTAGTCTTTTGCTCATCACTATTACTATTATGGTCATTGCTCATCATCATATCTTGTAATACTGTGCTCATCATTTGTTCCCCTCTTGAAGGGCCTTTACACATATATGCTCCACTCTGTTGTAGTATTACCACCATGCAATTTCTACCCCATACAACCTGTATGACCTTTTACCCCAAATATTAGATTCAATTTCATCAAAGACACTTCTTACCTAGACATTTTTAGATATCCTTGCCATTTAAACCCTTTTACACAACCATTTTCCCTCACAAATTCTCCTCAAACCTCAGAGGTAATAGTAGTCAGCTTATAAGGACTAGTCAGTCTAACATTAAAATAGAAAAGTCACACCTTTTATTTTATTCTTAGTGTTACACTCTTCCCCATCAGCATTAGTCAGGAAGGCAGCTCTTATATCAGCACCTTTGTCTTAACTTACATTAGTACTAGTGTAGTTATACATATCCCTTCCAAGCTCTATTCTGGCCTTAGAGTAGTTCCACACTATGTATTGAAAGGGAATTAGTAATTGAGTTTTTATGGATAGATGTGAAAAGATGAACAAACCCTAAAGATAGTAGGTAACAGCTGATGGATGGTTGTTGATTGGGTGATAAGATCAGACTAGAAAGAGACTGAGTTGAGAAGGGAGATGATTAGTGGTTGTTGATGAGAGTTTGATGAAGAGAAATGTCAATGGTGCATTTCTCACCAAGTTGGAAAGCTACACAGGCTGTCCAATTGTTAAAGCTTGATTGAGTATCTTGATCTTGATGAGTCTTGGTCTTGAGAGTTGATGGTCTTGATCTTGTCTTTTGAGTTGACTTTGAGTGAGTGACGAAAGAGGAAGTGAAGTGATAGATGTAGGAGTTTGAGATTCTTTGAGTCAGTTGTTGTGAGATGTCACGACAATGTTGCAAAGTTTCAACAGAAATAAATGATGTAATTTATCAAATTATTACATGTACAGGCTGTCAATAATTAATACAGCCTGTCCATTGTCTGTAGACATTGGCTGAAGGCGCTTTCAAGATCTGTTAGTTTGATTTACAACATGTATTGATCAAATGATCAATAAATATTTAAAGAAAATACTCAAATTATGGTACAAAAGTTTATTTCTGTTTAATTTGGTTATTTCATGTATAAAGTTCTGTACCATTAGAATGTTTGTAATACTTGCATGATGGGTGCTGTTCAAGCTCCCCATTCAATTATTTTACAAGCAAATGTCCTGGGAAAAGTTTCAGCATTTGTTCTTTTACTGTGATTAAATGAGCTTGTCATTTATTTTAATTGTACTAGTTTCTTTACACTTTATTTGAAGTTATCTAATTTTTTCCTTCTCCCCTGTTTTGTGTCTTTCATTTATTATGATATTAGTTAACTTATACAGTTGTGGTGTTTAAAATTGCACAAGATGTGTTTACATCAAATCATAAACTACAATTTTGGCTGGGAGATGTCATTTTAAGTTATATGTACGCTGACCTCTCCCAGCCAAAATTGCAGTTTATGATTTTATGTAAACACATCTTATACAATTTTGAATACCACAAGTATGTATTCGTATAAGTTAATAACATTACCAAGACTATAAAACAGTGTGGTACTTATGTCAAATGTTATTTACTATTTTATTTATGTATTTTAAAGGATAATTACATAGTTTATTTAAGTTATTATCCCGTATTTTATAGACTTCTACATACTAGAATACTCTCATATTACATATGTTTATACCTAGTGAGTATTTTTAGCTCTTAGTAGGAGTATTGTTTAGGTTAATTTTATTATTAGAAGGAGTAAGTTTTTTGGGATACTTTGGCTGAGGTACCCTAGGTTATTTTACTTGCTCTATCAGAATATGTAAACATACTCTCATTTATCTCAAAGGTTAATGAGTTATTACTTATTTTACTATTAATTAATTTATTATATTACATTATTACTATGTAATAATGTTGATATTCTAAAATGTTATATTTTTCTTAAGTTTATTATAATTTACATTAAATTATTACTTGTGTAATAATGTCTCTTTCATATGTATTTTTATCAATTAATTAGTTATTATTATTATTGTTCTAGTCAGGTTGTCTCTGAACTAGTAGCAAGCTGACAGGTTCGGTGGTAGGGCTGGATGTTGTGTAAAGTTTCACATTCAGTACACCGGATAGCATCAAGAAGAAAAATTTCACGGGCGGGATAGGGTATCTGTCAGCCTCTGTGATGCCAAGAACTGGATTCTTCTAGCTAAACAGGGTGAAAGGTAAAAACAGCTGCAGGTTGTGCAGTGAAAGGTGGGTAGAAAAGGTGAAAAGATATAAAAAAACTATAAAGGTTTTATTAACAGAGGGGCCTGAGTTACAGGGGTATTTACTGTGCCCTCTACAATATCCAGGACCTGAGTGAACAGGGGGTATTTTGGGTACCTGAAAGTCTAGTCCTTTGAACAAGGAGAACACCTAGACAATAACTACTGAAGGAATGGAGGATAGACTTACTGGTTCTATTTCCTAGAAGGGGTTCTTCAGGGAGTTGTAGGTGGTCCAGAAGCGCTCACAAGTTTGATTAACAGGTATTTTTCGAGTGCTGAAAAAGTTGAGAAAGGTGGTTGATGAACTTCAGATATAAAACAAGCAGAAACTGTACTATATAACAGCCTATAAGACTGGTTGACATGGTGGGTAAAAGCTGGTAAATGTATATGAAGATGGGGATATCATGTCGTGTGAAGGAAGGGCTTATTAAACATCCATTCTGGGCCCTTGGGGGCGAATCAGAAGCTCCGTTTTGCCTGGTATAGTCTTCTACTAAGCCCTAGTTACCTGTATAACTGGTTTTATTACGGTAGGGCTTAGTTACATGTTTCAAAAGAACCAAAGTAGTTTAATATTCCCAGTAAGGTGATTAATTTTATTTATTCCTTCCTTTTGGACCATTAGTCCATGGGCTATCTTGGCCTTAGTAGGAAAAGTATGACCACGGCGTTGGTTGTGGCTTTTGTTACAGGTGCCAGTTACATGGGCGTTGATAAATGCACGCCAACAGCGTACACCTACGCCAACCCGCACTCCAATTATTTTTGGCGCTTCCTCCCGGCCAACGAGGCTGTATAACCTCGTCAGCCGGGAGGACTTCTGGCTGACGAGGTTATACAACCTCGTCAGCCAGGAGTAAGTCCTCCTGGCCAACGAGGTTGCATAGCCTCGTCGGCCGGGAGGACTTCCTCCTGGCTGACGAGGTTATACAACCTCGTCACCCAGGAGGAAGTCCTCCTGGCCAACGAGGTTGTATAGCCTTGTCGGCCGGGAGGACTTCCTCCTGGCTGACAAGGTTATACAACCTCGTCAGCCAGGAGGAATTCCTCCTGGCCGACAAGGTTGTATAGCCTTGTCGGCCAGGAGGACTTCCTCCTGGCCAATGAGGTTATACAACCTCGTCAGCCAGGAGCTGGCCAACGAGGTTGTATAGCCTTGCCGGCCGGGAGGACTTCCTCCTGGCCGACAAGGTTGTATCCTTGTTGGCCAGGAGGAAGTCCTCCAGGCCGGCAAGGCTATACAACCTCGTAGGCCAGGAGGACTTCCTCCTGGCTGACGAGGTTGTATAACCTTGTCGGCTGTCAGCTTGCTACTAGTTCAGAGACAACCTGACTAGAACAAAATAAACATAAAATAAAAAGTATAGTATTAATCATTTAACAAAGAGTAATAAATGAATAATAATAAGATAAAGCAACATAAAAAAGTAATATGTAAATAATAAATACATTATCACATAGTAAATTAATAATAAATAAACAAATACAATATTAAGTATAAAACAATGAATATGCTAATAAATAATAACATAAGTGGAAATATTATTTCATAATCTTAAATAGCGTGTAAAATAACCTAGGGTACTTCAGCCAAAGTACCCCAGATAACTTAAAACTTCTAGTAGTAAAACAACTTGAATGAATATTACCACTAAAGCGCTGAATTAATTATTATACATTAAAAATAAAAACCATAAATACATGTACAAAACCACAAAATAACAAAGTATTTAAATAAGAACATAATAAAATAAATACATATGACATTAATAATATAAGTATATAATACTAGTAATATACTATATTATCTATTTATTTATTTATTTTATTTAATTAAATACTAAGTACACTAAGGATGATTCAGAGGGACAAAGACCACGAACCAGAGGAAGGACATAACATGAGAAACTTCTGAAAATAACAATTGAACAACTGTTCAAAATAAATATATTACATCCTTAGTGGGAAATTATTGATTGACAGATCTCTGCAGTCATGCATTCCCAAAGAGCCTGCATGACAGGGATCAAACAAGAAGCTCTTGAAGCGCCCACAGAACAAACAAATACATTTATTTCACATTGTACACAATACAAAATAATTAAACTCTGACAAATGTGATCAACAGGTACATGTGATATTTAATCAATACATTTTGACATGTAATTAAAACCTTTGATCAACACATCTAACAAACCTTTTCAGAGGTTCAGAAGCGCCTCAAGATGCCAGCAAAAGAGCTTAGACAGGCTATACCCATAGTAAACAGCCTGTACATATGGAAATTTGATTAAACAACTACATACATTTGTATTAAATCTTAACCCCTTCCTTTTAAATGTTCCCATAGCCAAAAATACATCCTGTGTTTCTCCATCAGGGCCCCAGAAAGGCATTTAAGGAGCCCTTGTTCCCCCTGTATTTTGCCTCCTCATGCTTTTACATATATACTACAACCTTTACCCACTTACATAGCTTTACAATTGTTATTCTGTCTGGTAAGGTCCTAGTATCTGTCTCGTAGCCCCTTCTTACTCCCCTGAAATTGCCCAGTGTCCACCCAGCTCTTCCAACAACCTTTCCAAGCGCTTCCAACTACCCAATTTCCCCCTGGAAGAACCTCAAGTCTGTTAGGTAATTTATTACTAGTAAGTAGATAAACCTTTCTCTTGAGATTCTCCCCCATCTTTTGTCTGGGATTTAAACCACCCCTGTTTACAGGCCCCAGTGTGTTCAGGTACTTAAATCCTCTGCTTGAAAGATACCTTTGAGGGATTAAACCACCCCTGATTTATCAGGCCCCTCATATTTTTAATTATATTAAATTTATTTAATATAATTAATCATTTTTTACCGCTCATACCTCATATCTTTATGGGTATTACCTCTTATAAATCCTCCCAGAGCTGTATATTGCTCTTTATCTTTTATTTTGCACCTTGTGTAGCTAGAAGGATTACTCCTTGGCATCACAGAGGTTGACATCGGCCAGGAGGACTTCCTCCTGGCTGACAAGGTTATACAACCTTGTCAGCCATGAGGAAGTCCTCCCGGCCGGCAAGGCTATACAGCCTTGTTGGCCGGGAGGAAGTCCTCCCCTCGCTCACGTAATTGAATTGGCCCTCCAATTCAATTATGTGAGCGAGGGGGGGACCCGCACGCAAACTGTTTGGCATGCGCTCCCACACGCCAATGTAACTATAGAAATAATTATTTAAACCTTATTTATACATCATACCCGAACTCTATTAACCTTAATTACGTAGTCTACTAGCATATATTTAAGGTTATGTAGATCTTTAAGTGATATGAAAACTTGTAGGCCTTGTGAAGGGATATGAAGGAGTGATAATTACAGGGTGCTTTTGCTGAGCTACCCTAGGTTAATTTACATATAGATTCAGAATTTAAAATAATACTTCTACCTGTAAAATAACCTAGGGTACCCCAGCCAAAGTACCCCTGTAACTTTACTCCTTCTCATAGTAAATTCACTTTAACTAATATCATCATAAGGATAAACATGAATAGTAGAACATACAACATGTATGACGAACAGAATAATCATCATACAATAATAATATTATATAAAACCTCAAAAGAGACATATGTAAACACCTCTAAATGCATATTTGACATTTGTGGCCCAATTGGGATGACAAATTGCCAATGATGATCATGACAGATGTTTTACATAGTTATCACTTCAATTGGACACTTTGAAGCGCCCACTTGAACCATATTACATGACATTAACTGTGGTAACACTCACATGTCAACCATTGACATTATTGCCAATCTGTCATGGCTCATCCTTAGCAGTTACTACTAAGAATTAGGACAAGGAACAGCCATTACTAGCCCTCCTGTTTTGCCAACACGGCTCCAAAGATGATATTTAAGAGGCTCTTCTTTCCTCTTGCTACATTGCCCATCATCTTTTACACATACACATACCTACATAGCATTCCACCAGTCATAGTAACCAGTGTCCTGCCTTGTAAGTTGGTCTTTATAGACTTGATCATTCTGTCCTCTTTTTTCCCAACTGCCCAGTCTTCAGCACATCACCCCAGCCGCCTCAGCCTATCCAGTTCAGCCCTAGAAGATCCCCTTCCTTCAAGAAAAGAACCAAACATTAAGTCTTTTTCTTTCAGGAGTTGTGGCCCTTCTAGCCATCTTTACTGGGATCAAAACAACCCCTGCTTGCAGGCCCCAGTTGTATCAGGTCATTAATTTCCTCTGCTTTTGCATGAAAACCTGTGGAGGGAACTAAACCCCTGCTTGCAGGCCCCTACTAACATATTAATATATTTCTTATCTCTCTCATATCACCATATTACCACCCTTCTTTCACCTTTGCACCCTGTTTAGCTAGAAGGATCTTAGTCCTTGGCATCACAGAGCGTGACATTCTTTTCCTCCCTTCAGTCTCCTGATTTGCTTCTGCTCTGCTGCATCTTCTGCTCTTCCACCAAAAAGTCCTCACTCTTATATCACATCTACATTGTTTAAGTGGTACACGTTTTATTCTTCACCACTTATTTTTCTCATTTCTTATTATTTCTGTTCGAATTCTGTCTCCTCATCCCCAAAAGACCATTAAAATATGAATAATAATATATATGATTAGTTGGACTCACCTTTTTTATTGTGACTCATAATACTATTTTCCAATAACTTAACACACACTTGTAGACTTTGATCCCTGTTGTAGTAGTTATTTTTTATTGACTTAGTAAGACTCACATCAAATTGATCTTTTCCCATCTTCTTCCATTGTTATTTATTATTCTTTATTCATTATTATTCATTATTTATTATTCAGTTATCAACCACAAATTAACCACTTGTAACTAGTCTATAAATACATAGCCTAGCCCAAGCAATAACAAACCATCAGTTCTCCTCAGTTTAACCAGTCCCCAACTCTGAGTCTCCCTTGAGTCTTTTCAACAATCTTCTCCCCCTTCATCACTTCAAATTCTAACAATTTCCTCTCTTCTTCTCTAGTTTCTTCTCCTAATTCTGTTTTCTTCATTTTAGTCTGGTTTTGTTGTGTCAGAAATTTTATCAAAAACTGTTCAACATGATTCAGCAATCACTGCTGTAGGACTCTGGTGGGGCACTAAATATAATTTGGTGAAATATCCACTGAGGGGGAAATAAATTTCAAATAGGTTGAAAGGCTGTTACAACTTATGGGTGGCTTGAAAGACCTGCCCCTCTAAATGGTACTATGCAAGAAACTGAGAGTCTTGTAATCAATGTTTATAAAGATATGGCTGATTCCAAGATACACCAGGAAAAAACAATGATCACTTGTCTATTGTCAGCCTCCCTGATGCCAAGGACAAGTCCTTCTAGCTACAGGTGGTGCAAGGATAAATGGAAAGAGTGTATAAACTCTGGGTAAGGTACAAGGTTACAATTCCCAAAGGATATGGGGGAATTGTGACGTAAAAAATTGAGAGAAAAGTAGGTTAATAATTATATTAAATAAATTTAATATAATTAAAACCAGAGGGGCCTGATAAATCAGGGGTGGTTTAGATCCCTCTAAGGTATCTTGCAAATAAATTGCAGATGATTTAGGTACCTGGAACACTGGGGCCTGTTGGAACAGGGGTGGTTTAATCCCAGGAATGGAAATGGGGGAATATCTTCAAGAGAAAGGGTTATTACTTACTAGTAATAAACCTTGAGGGATCTTGGGGATATTCTGGGTGAAACTGGACAGTTTGAAGCGCTTGGATGGATGGATGGTGGAGCTGGGTGGGCACTGTGAAGTTGTTGGGGAAGACAGGGCTAAAGAATAACTACTAAGAAGCTTACCAGACTGTGTTATAAAGATGTATATATCTAATAAGAAGTGGGTAAGGTTGTTAGTGGGTATTGGGAAGCATGAGGAGCCTTCTTTGGGCGGTTGAAGAGCTCCTTAAATAGTCTTGAGTACCCCCTGGGGACCCTGTAGGTATTATTGGCCAACTTGTGGGATCTTTGGACCACATTTTGGCCATTTTTGCTTTCTTGGTGACGCTTCAGCAGCCCCTGCTTTGAATAAACGTCACCAATTGATTTTATTAATGTATTTTATTATTATTTACATATTTATATTGTCTTACAGTCTGTAGTACATCAGTACTGGTTGTTATAGATTTAATACTAGTGGCTTATTTGTATTTTATAATAAGCCACAGTATTGTTTGTACTTGTTTGTTCAGTCAGTATATTTTTATTTATTTGTATAAATAATAATACAATCTAATATAATTAATCATTTAGTCCCCAGTAGTCTTCATTACATGTGTAACATATGTAATGAAGTTACTGGGGCGTGTTTTTTGTTGCTTTGGGTGTACCTTGGGTGACTTTGGAGTCCGCGCGCAAAGCTGAGAGTCTGTAAGGGGTCTGGGGCTTGCGCGGGGGCTTATGTTCCAACTTTGGAATGGGCTTTCAGTCACGCGGTTTGAACTTCAAGGTATGCGGACTGCGGTACGCGGGGTTTGAGTAAAACACGGTGTATTTACACTATCTCCCCTAATTTACACAACACCTCATTTCCGTGACTGGAAATGGGGCTTAAGCATATGTATATGTATATAAGCATAAAGTAATGCAAGTGCCTCTTTATTAAAGGTACTTGCTAATTCTTCTTTGCTGATTTACATAGTGAAGGAGTGAGAATTAGGGGTACCTATGAGTGAGGTACCCTAGATGAATTTTAGTGTAGATTCAGAATATCAAATAATATTCTAACTATTATTTGATATTCTATATTTTTTATACTAAGTTTTGTAGAAATCTTGTGACAGGTTGCTCTGTCATAGTAGCAAGCTGACATCTATAAGTGACATCAGAAATCACAAATGCCTTTGTACTTTGGAAGTCCTTGTGAGTGTGCTATGCTGTAGAATTCTGCCCTGGGGGGGGGGGGGGATTATGCTGCAGGAAACCACCTATACACCTTATCTTCCTGCATAGATTGCCCTACAGGTACAAACAATGAGAGAATTATGCTGCAGGAATAAACCTATACAAATTATCTACCTGCATATATTGCACCAAATTTACACACAATGAGGGAATCATTCTGCAGGAACATGCCCTGTACATATCTGCCTGCATATATTGCACTGCATGAAATCATGTGTTGATGCGGGAACCAAACAACCTGACACATGATTGAAATGCCTGCCTGACCAGCTGTTGACTCCTTCCACCCAGAACATTGGGGGTCAAAGCCTCTTCTTCCATTCTTCCTCCTCACCTAATTAATTCCTCCCTCCAAATCACAAAATACTGATTGCTCCATCCTTATAATGTCATATACCACCCTTATAAAAGTAGTATACCCTTATAACTGACTGTACCAATAAAACCCTTCCATACCTGGTTGAAACATGTTCTCCCAATACTTACCACCTTACCTTCTACCTTCCTGGTTGAGACATGTTCTCCCAATTCCACCTCTTCTATTCCCTTCCTCTGTACCCTATTCCATCCTACCTACCCCTTGTCCTCCATTCCATTCCCCATAAGGCCGTGATGTCTGTAATCATATTTTCCTGTGTAGAAGTGTATCTGAGATTTGTTATACTATTCCTCCTCTTGTAATGAGTGTTGCTTGTGTATATGCTATCCCAATGCCGTCACCATTTGATTTTGACATTGTCATGCAAATGGAACACCACAATCCTAACATATTTGCCAAGCTAACAGTTAGCAGCAGCAGCCTAGCTAACCCATGTGGGAAATTCAGCTAAGTAGTGGGAAAAAAGCTGCTAACACCTAAAATTTAGTGTAGTGTGGATCTGATGAGGCTACACTGATGGGAAATGCAAAATATGTTTTCTGGAAAAAAACAATGCTACTTGTTAGTGTAGCTGTGATTTTCCAAAGCTAAAAGTAAAAAGAAAAATTGTTTGATAATTTTTTGCTACACTAACTGTTAGTTTAGAAAAGTGTAGCATCAGCTAAAGCCACAGATTTTCTGGCAAAAAATACCCCTGCTATGCTAACAGTTAGTGGTCAATTAGTGTAGCAGCCTGTTGAAACTCAACGCTTCATTGACGCTCTCAAACGCTCCAACTGCGTCTGCCGCAGTCCAACTATTGAAAACACTCAAAAAGGATTCCTCTCCTACTTGGATTTACAATCATCAAACTCCATTCACTTCATTTCCACTCCACTTCTGTTCCCACTCCACTTCTGTTCCCTCTTCACTTCCATTCCCACTCCACTTCCACATTCTGATCTTCATTTACATTTATCCTTTCCTCCTTTCATCAATCACAACTTCAAGAAACCTATACTCAAATAATCAAGAAGAAACACTCAATGCTATCTAAAATTAAGACGTCTTGTCATTGTCCCAACTTGGTGAGAAGTAACATCAACACATGCTCTTTTGGCTTATCTTATTTTCTATGTCTCTGTAAATACACTAACATCAATCTTTTAATCTTAGTTCGGTCCTACTGTCCTGTCCTCCTGTCCTGTCCTCCTGTCCTGTCCTCTCTTATTTATCAACTGTTGTCTGTCAGAGACATATCAATTCTCATCAGGGAGGAATCAATTTCTCTCAAATCACTGTGTTTGATTTCTTTCTCATTTTATGTTTTATCTGTCAGATCTGGTATTATTTTTGTCAATAAAATATCATTATAGTTGAGATTCCTTTACAGCCCACTGTTGCCACTGAGCTGGCTCAAAGGTTCTAGATGAGCTGGGTGATTTCTAGATAAATGGTCCTGGAAGTGTGGATAATAATGTACAAAACTGATAAGTTATGTGGACTATTTCAATTGTCTTTTCCCTCCTCCTTAAGCTTCAGTCAGGAGCACAATAGGGGGTATCAAATATGACCAAATCCACAATTAAAACCAGTCAATAAGGTTTTTCCACAAAATTTCACTTTTGACAATTCTGAACAATTTTTTATAGATATCCATGGTTTTCAAAAATGGTGGATTTTCAAAACCAGTTGATTAGATAATGGCGGATTTGATCATATTTGATACCCCCTAATGGGATAGGATCACTTCTAATTTCTGAAGAGAACACAGGATTGACACTACTAATTCTCTTTGATAGGTTCTCTGAGGTATGACAGATGTTTTAAGGGGCAAACTTGATTGAGGGCACACTTCTGGAAACTATACATATTTGGTTTTGTGTCACTATGTTGAGTCAGATGGGTGATTTTTATAGAATTTTTCATCCAAACAATGGCATGGTACTCTTTTCTTGGGAGGAAAAAAACCCCTCCCCTTTATATAGAATCACATGAGTTATGTTAATTGGTGATTCATATGGACACGCATGTGATCAGCCATGTTAATGTACATATGACTATACATGTGACTATACATGTGACTGAAAGAATACAAAAGTCTAGAAGTTATATTGCATCATCAGGTCTTACTGCTCGCTTCATCGTCTTTAAAGTCTATGTACATGTGTTTAATGAGAGGAGAGAGATAAAGGAAAAAGGGAAAGTCGCTCATACCTAGAAGGGTAGAGGTAAGCTGCTGTTGGCTGTGTAGTCGGTGGTGGATGTTGTTATTTGTGTTTTGGGTGAGATGGAGTCAAGATTGAAGTAGTTGATTGTAAAGGAGAATAAAGAGAAAAGAAGTTTTTGTTGAAAGAGGAAAGGAAAGCGAAGGAGCTTTGTTGATGTTCGAGTGAGGAATATAGGAGTGAGACGAGATAGGAGCAGAGAGCAGAGATGGTAAGGTTGAAACTTAGAATGAGAAGAGGTGAAGTTTGTTATTTTGTTTGTATGGTTTTTAATCGAGTTTCTGTGTTCTGAAGGAGGATGAGTAAGCCGCTGAGTAAGCTACTTTCATGTCCTTTTTAAGGTTGTGCAGGTAGGCTTGAGCTTCTGCTTACGCACTAGGAAGTGGTGGTGGTAGTCTTTGCCACGGATTCGCCACGGGGGCTTTTCAGGGAAAGCTGAGGCAGTAAGGGATCGTCAGGGCTTGTTTCATCATCCTTGTCTTCATTTGCTGTGGCAAAGGTAAGGTTTGGTAGTTAGTACATCAAGGTAGGATTCCTTCTTGGTTTTGTTTGTTGCTTACAGTCAGCGGTGATTTTTGCAATCTGACAGTGACCAGACATGTGACTATCCATGTGACCAGAAATGTGACTATACATGTGTCAGCTTGCTACTAGTTCAGAGACAACCTGACTAGAACAAAATAAACATAAAATTAAAAATATAGTATTAATCATTTAACAAAGAGTAATAAATGAATAATAATAAGATAAAGCAACATAAAAAAGTAATATGTAAATAATAAACACATTATTACATAGTAAATTAATAATAAATAAACAAATACAGTATTAAGTATAAAACAATGAATATGCTAATAAATAATAACATAAGTGGAAATATTATTTCATAATCTTAAAGAGCGTGTAAAATAACCTAGGGTACTTCAGCCAAAGTACCCCAGATAACTTAAAACTTCTAGTAGTAAAACAACTTGAAAGAATATTACCACTAAAAGCGCTGAATTAATTATTATACATTAAAATACAGAATAGAAACCATAAATACATGTACAAAACCACGAAATAACAATGTATTTAAATAAGAACATAATAAAATAAATACATATGACACTAATAATATAAGTATATAATACTAGTAATGTACTATATTATCTATTTATTTATTTATTTTATTTAATTAAATACTAAGTACACTAAGGATGATTCAGAGGGACAAAGACCACGAACCAGAGGAAGGAAATAACATGAGAACCTTCTGAAAATAACTATTGAACAACTGTTCAAAATAAATGTATTACATCCTTAGTGGGAAATTATTGATTGACAGATCTCTGCAGTCATGCATTCCCAAAGAGCCTGCATGACAGGGTTTAAACAAGAGGCTCTTGAAGCGCCCACAGAACAAATAAATACATGTATTTCACATTGTACACAATACAAAATAATTAAACTCTGACAAATGTGATCAACAGGTACATGTGATATTTAATCAATACATTTTGACATGTAATTAAAACCTTTGATCAACACATCTAACAAACCTTGTCAGAGGTTCAGAAGCGCCTCAAGATGCCAGCAAAAGAGCTTAGACAGGCTGTACCCATAGTAGACAGCCTGTACATATGGAAATTTGATTAAACAACTACATGCATTTGTATTAAATCTTAACCCCTTCCTTTTAAATGTTCCCATAGCCAAAAATACATCTTGTGTTTCGCCATCAGAGCTCCAGAAAGGCATTTAAGGAGCCCTTGTTCCCCCTGTATTTTGGAGAATGATGCTTTAATATATATACTACCACCTGTACCCACTTACATAGCTTTACAATTGTTATTCTGTCTGGTAAGGTCCTAGTATCTGTTCTTTAGCCCCTTCTTACTCCCCTGAAATTGCCCAGTGTCCACCCAGCTCTTCCAACAACCTTTCCAAGCGCTTCCAACTGCCCAATTCCCCCCTGGAAGAACCTCAAGTCTGTAAGGTAATTTATTACTAGTAAGTAGATAAACCTTTCTCTTGAGATTCTCCCCCATCTTTTGTCTGGGATTTAAACCACCCCTGTTTACAGGCCCCAGTGTGTTCAGGTACCTAAATCCTCTGCTTGCAAGATACCTTTGAGGGATTAAACAACCCCTGATTTATCAGGCCCCTCATAATTTTAATTATATTAAATTTATTTAATATAATTAATTATCTTTTACCCCTTATACCTCATATCCTTATTGGTATTACCTCTTATAAATCCTCCCAGAGCTTTATATTGCTCTTTATCTTTTATTTTGCACCTTGTGTAGCTAGAAGGAGTACTCCTTGGCATCACATAGGCTGACAATTGGGGGTCTGGCCGGGAAATTTCTGAAATTTATTTCTGAAATAAAAAATCCGCTTTTTTTTAAAAAAAAAAAAAAAAACCATATAAAAAAATACACATCTCTATTTTTTATAATATCTTTTATAATCATAAAAAACCATTCCAAAAACTAACAAAAATCTGTTTTGTTTCCATCCTTTTTTTGGCCTATAAAAATCTTTTATAAAAAAAGTAACTAAAAAATTTATTTCATTTTTTTCGAAAAAAAATACTCATTCTCAAAAATACAAAATACATATACTGATTATTTCTTTTATTCTAAACTCTTTTTATAGTGAGATTACAGGACAACGCCGCTTTAATTCAATATTATTTGCGCTATCTCAAGTTAAGAAGAGAGGAAGAAATCAGGAATTACGTACCTAGCGATTGGGATCTTCTTACCCAAGAAGAAAGGTTAATTTTAGTATCGTACCACACTCACATCCGCGAGGAAAAGGATCTAGACGCGGAACTCAACCTCCAAGCTTACCTTAGAGAGCTAAAAGAAAAAAAAGAAAGATTAGCTCGAGAGAAATATCAGGAAAGAAGTGAGTCCTTTGGTTTAAAATACATAAATACAAACAGAAATATAAAAAAAAACACGAACTTACAAAATTTTTCCTTTATTTTTAAGTGGCCTCCTTTGAAAAAGAAAACAGCGCTCTATCTGTCGACGACGGGATTAGTCTCCCTAAAGAAAATAGTGAGTCCAAAAATAAATTAAAAAATAAAACACAGTTAAAAAAAAAAAATAATAAAAACTAATAAAAAAATGGTAAAATCCACTAGATCCAACAAACCCGACTTACAGGGTCTCCTCCCAAGTCCGACAAGAACTCGAAGCCGCAAAGGAGCTCCAAGAACGAGTCAAAGGGATGCAGATGACGAGCATAACTCGGAAGGGAATCGATCTATCCATTCCAGGAAAGATTCGGGCCCCGCAGGACTCCCCACCGCCGAGTCCAGGAGCGGAAACGGCGATGGACGTCGACGAGAGACCCCCAAGATCGTTGGAGGCTACCCCGATACGCCCTTCCACACCGGAGATACAGGTGCTCTCGAAAGACGAGCAAATCAAACTCCGGGTGAAAGAGCACGTCTCCATTTGGAGACAGTGCCAAGTGTCTTTGAGGAAAGGGCCGACCGCCGAGCTGAGAGCCTTGTTAACCTCGGCTCAAGAGAGCCAGAAAGCCTTACAAAAATTGATCTCGAACGACGAGATCGAAACCTATGTAAAAGGTTGGAACCCTTGGGAGGAAAAGAAGTTACACTTCCCAGCCCCTCCCAAGAAGTTGTCCGGTCTCAAATTCAAGAAAAAAGAGAGCGGGAAGAACCGAAGCTCTTCCTCAATCAATTTCGACGATCCAGCCCGTTGGAAGAAGGCCACGGATCTTCTCCTCGTAGCCGCGAATTTATACAAGAATATCGATTAAGCCCCCATGTAATAAATTCTTTGTTTGACTCTTTAGAATCCCTGAATGACAACATCACTACCATCGATGTAAATAACGAAGCAAATCTTAGAATTATAACAAATAAACTAGAAAAATGTTTAGAAAGTACTACAGCGTGTTTAAACTCGAGTATATTAGGAGTAATAAGAAAATTAGACTCCCCTCTCCCTATTGACCTATCTGGGAGACATTGTGAATTACTAATAGAGATTAGTAAAGATAGTGAGGTAATTAAAGATACTGTTAAAGAAAACAAGAAAATCACGAATGACACTCTTGATTACCTTGAAGATTTAAATTCTTCCCAAGTTACCATGGCAGAATATGTCATAAATTCCTTGAAGAAAAAGGAAGATAATACAATAGAAGAGTTGATAACAAACTTAGGTAATAATATAAATAAAAAACTAGATACCTTAGAAAATACAATGAATTCTAAATTATCAGAGCTCACTTTAGAAATAGAATCTTTAAAATTAAAAGACAATGTAATATCTAAATTATCTACTATAATATCCGGTATAGAATCTCTAAAAACAATTAAACAAGAACAAGGAATTATTCCTGAGCAAAGGGAAATAAATAACCAAGCTCAAGAGAATTGGAACAAATATGGTGATAAAGAAATAAGACCTGTTAAAAACCAAGAAAGAGATGAAGCCCCTCACTTGAATCTTGATGATAGAAGATTTCAAAGTAATAAACCATATGAATATCTTGAACCACAGAACTTGAGCTATAAGAATAGTGACACACTAATGGATAATGATCTACCCAGATTCAATAATCCCTTTATGCAGAATCAATCCATAAGTAAAAATCCTGGAATAACCCCGCCATATAAAGGAGCAGATATGACTGCTATACATAAATTAATGCCTCCTCTCAAAGATTGGCCCAAATTCAATGGTAAAGGAGAGTATGACCATATAAGCTTTATAGAGTTCATTGATCACATAGTAAGAACTTATCAAGCTGATGATGCAGTAATTACTTCCAGACTTACTGTTTTATTTGAAGGAATGGCCTCCTCTTGGTTTATTACTAAAAGCAGAGCTGTAGGAAATCAACCTTGGTCTGTATGGAAACAGTTAATCAAAGCTCACTATGGTACCAGAATTTGGAAGAATGAAAAGCGTAAAGCATTTGAAAGTGACTATTTTGATCCAACAAAAGAGACAGCTGCTGAATGGTGTTTAAAACAAAGGAAAAGAATAGAATGTGTACACATCAATGTTTCTGATGAAGAAGCCAATGACAGACTTCTAAATCAATGTCAAGGAACATTAGAATCTATAATGAGATGTAGATTAAAATCTATGGATGTGGACTTAACTGAATTCAGTAGTGTACTTCATGAAATGGTTACTCTCAATGGATTGAATAGAAAATACACAAGAAACAACTTACCTGAGAGAAGAGAAATACCAAAAGAATTTCCCAAGATTAATAATCCAGTAGAAATACCTAAGAAAGTGGTAATACCTGAATGCTACAATTGCGGTGAAAAAGGACACAAGAAACCTGATTGTCCTAATCCCCGTAGAAAGATAAATGTTGTAGAAGTAGAATCTAGATCAGATAGTGAAGAAGACACCCATTCTCAATTTGAGATAGTTACTAGTGAACCAACTGAAGATGAAATAGCTATGATATCAGTTATTCAAGCTGATATTGGTGATGAATTGTCTATCAACTCTATTCATGGAGAATCTAATCTACCTCAAAAATGGGATAAATCACTAAAAGTTGGCCATATATCTGATGCAAAACTACTCACTAACAAACCTGAAGCAGGAATGAGCTATACTATGGGGAAAACCAGTTATACTACTGTTTTAGTTAATAATAAGGAAATGAAAGTACTATTAGACGTAGGAGCCTTTTGTTCTTGCACCAGCAGTAATTTTCTGGAAGAAAACTACCCTGAATGGGAAAAACACCTGATGCCAATGCCCAAGGCCAAGTTTAGTAGTTGTAATTCTAATATGAAACCTGTAGGAGTGATAGCCATACCTCTGATTTTCCACATTCTAAAGGATCCCTTAGATTGTTAGTAGAATTTGTGGTACTACAAGATGCTGTTTGTGATTATTTAATTCTGGGTAATGATACACTTTCTGTATGTATGGCATTGATATATTCCAAAGCAAAGATAGATTCTATACTATTGGAGGAGAATGGAAAAGAAAATTCCAAATTTGTAATATCAATATTAAAATACCAGATATTACTAAAACTGAGGATCCCAGAAGAACTAATATCTTTCCAGAGAGGAATATCTATCACAAGCTGCAGTAAGTGAAATACTGAATGAAGACCAGAAGATAGATGTTTTAAAAACCTGTTTTAAACACAAAGAGGCCTTTTGTACCATAGAAGAACCCATTGGTAATATCAAAGGACATGATAT
The DNA here is from genome assembly GCA_007896445.1 of Puccinia hordei. Taxonomy (NCBI): domain Eukaryota; kingdom Fungi; phylum Basidiomycota; class Pucciniomycetes; order Pucciniales; family Pucciniaceae; genus Puccinia; species Puccinia hordei. The sequence continues at coordinate 16,910 of RDRW01000423.1, read as the reverse complement.
GAAATTAGAACTTACAGTTAATAAACCGTACCCACCTCAGTTAAGAAGACCTCCTTATCCCTCTAGCCCTAAATCAAGAGAAGCTCTGGAAATTCATATAAAAGAATTACAAGAGCTAAAAGTATTGAGAAAAGTAGGACACAATGAACAGGTAGAAGTAACCACACCTGTTATAATTGCTTGGCATAATGAAAAGTCAAGAATGGTAGGAGATTTCCGTGCCTTAAATAATTATACTAGACCAGATTATTATCCCATACCAAGAATAGACCATTCTTTGCATAATTTATCCAAAGCCAAGTACATTACAACAATGGATGTACTCAAAGGATTCCATCAAATACCCATAGAACCAGATAGCAGAAAATTCCTCAGAATAATATGCCATTTAGGAATATTTGAGTATTTAAGAATGCCCTTTGGTATAAAGAATGCACCATCACACTTCCAGAGGATGATGGACTTTATTTTTGGATCATTTATTAGACAGAATTGGATGATGGTATATATAGATGATATAATTATTTATTCTGATGATTGGGAAACTCATCTAGAGAAAATCAATATAGTACTTCATACTGCTATAGAAGCTGGTTTAAAAATGTCAATTAAAAAATGCAACTTTGGATATGGAGAACTCAAAGCACTAGGAAGAGTTGTATCAGGACTGTCACTAGCTATAGATCAAAATAAAGTAGCTGCAGTATTAATGAAATCAATGCCTCAAAATAGAACTGAAATAATGTCATTCTTAGGTTTCTGTAGTTACTACCGCCAACATGTTCCCAATTTTGCTAATATCAGTAAAGATTTATATGCTCTCTGCAACCATGATACCATATTTGAGATGACCTATGATAGAGTACAAAGCTATGAGGAATTAAAAAGACTCCTTACAACTGCCCCAGTACTAGCACAACCTGATTATGACAAACCATTTCTATTATATATTGATGCCTGTCTGGATGGGTTAGGAGCAGCATTACATCAAGAATTTATAATTGAGGATAAACCTACGGAGAAACCTATTCTCTTTATATCCAGGCAAATCAAAAGTACGGAGAAAAAGTATGGTGCTAGCCAAATGGAGTGCTTAGCTCTTGTTTGGGCATTAGAAAAGTTACACTATTACTTAGAGGGTACCAATTTTGTGGTTGTAACAGATTGCACAGCTGGAAGAACTCTGATGAACATGAAAACTCCAAACAGACATATGCTTAGGTGGCAAATTGCAATACAACAATATAGAGGACATATGACTATTATTCATAAAGCAGGAGCCAAACACAAAAATGCGGACGGATTGAGTAGATGGGCTTTACCAAATAACCCAGATAACCCAGCATATGACCCTGAAGATGAAGACATATTTCCTATACTAGGAATACATGTATGTGATTTAGATAAAGCGTTCTATGAATTGGTACAAAAGAGTTATGATAACAACAGTGAGCTTTTAAAATTAGTAGAGATACTAAGGAATGAGAACAGTTCACCTGAATTAATAGCTAGCTTACCCGAGGAATTATCCAAGCAGTATAAACTAGGAAATTTCACTTTACTAGATGGGTTGCTATACTTTAGAAACAGACACTCTAGTGTACTTGTTTTAAGTGACCCATCCCAGATTCATGACATCTTGAAAGAATGCCATGATAATATCAACTCTGGGCACTTTTCTGAAGAAAGAACTGTAGAGAGAATCAAGTATACTGCATGGTGGATTAACTGGAAAGAACAAGTCCATAAATATATCCAATCTTGTGATACGTGCCAGAAAGGAAATAAACAGACAGGAAAAAGATTTGGACTTCTTCAGAAAATAGCTGAACCTACCAATAAATGGGAGATAATTAATATGGATTTTGTGACTGGCCTACCCCCAGGAGGTTCTTATTCCTATAACTCAGTATTAGTAGTTGTAAATAGATTCTCAAAAAGGGCTAGATTCATACCTAATCATAAAGATGATACTGCCATGGAAGTAGCTCTGCTATTTTGGAACAGAATTATGGCTGATGTTGGGATACCTAAAATTATCATCAGTGATAGAGACCCCAAATTTACGTCTGAATTCTGGAGAAACTTGCATGATATGCTTGGTACTAAACTAGCATTTTCCACTGCATATCACCCCCAAACTGATGGTTTAGCTGAAAGGATGATACAAACTCTGGAAGATATGTTACGCAGATTTTGCTCATTTGGAGTTGAATTTAAGAACCATGATGGATATACTCATGACTGGGTTAGCTTATTACCTGCCCTGGAAATTGCATACAACAGTAGCAAACATTCTTCTACAAAAGAAGCTCCCTATGTTCTGGAAAGAGGATGGATACCACGTATGCCTAAAGATACTCTAAATGATAAATTACTACATGTACATCCTACTGCACTAGACTTTAAAAAGATGTTAGACTCTACGCATCAGCATGCTAAAAGATGTGTAGAAGAAGCAGTAGAATATAATAAAAACAGGTGGGACAAAAGTCATAAAGAACCTGAATTTCAGATAGGAGATAAAGTTCTGTTATCTACAATTAACTTCAACAATTTAGGAGGAAGTAGAAAGCTCAAACCACCATTTATAGGTCCATTCACAGTTAAACAACTACATGGGAGAAATGCGGTGGAAGTAATATTAACTGAAGAATTGTCAAGAAAACACCCTGTTTTTCCTGTAAGTTTGATTAAACCTTATTCTACCAGAGAAGAAGAAGAGCCAATGACTCCACAGCAGATCCCATTAATGGATACAACACCTTCTGATCAACTCAAAGTACATAAAATCTTGAAAGATAAGAAAGAAAGGATACAAGGAAAAGACACAAGACTGTACCTAATCAGGTATAAAAAACCAATCAGCAGATAAAGATGAATGGTTACCAGAGAACAATATCCCTGATGGCGCCATTCACCTCAGAAACTATAGAGCATCCAAAAGATCATCATGAGTGTCTTTATAGTTATATGTGGAAAAACCTGTGATTTTTTTTCAGAGAGACTTATCTTGAAGGTAGGGAATGTCAGCTTGCTACTAGTTCAGAGACAACCTGACTAGAACAAAATAAACATAAAATAAAAAATATAGTATTAATCATTTAACAAAGAGTAATAAACGAATAATAATAAGATAAAACAACATAAAAAAGTAATATGTAAATAATAAATACATTATTACATAGTAAAGTAATAATAAATAAACAAATACAATATTAAGTATAAAACAATGAATATGCTAATAAATAATAACATAAGTGGAAATATTATTTCATAATCTTAAAGAGCGTGTAAAATAACCTAGGGTACTTCAGCCAAAGTACCCCAGATAACTTAAAACTTCTAGTAGTAAAACAACTTGAAAGAATATTACCACTAAAGCGCTGAATTAATTATTATACATTAGAAATACAGAAGAAAACCATAAATACATGTACAAAACCACGAAATAAAAATGTTTTTAAATAAGAACATAGTAAAATAAATACATATGACATTAATAATATAAGTATATAATACTAGTAATATACTATATTATCTATTTATTTATTTATTTTATTTAATTAAATACTAAGTACACTAAGGATGATTCAGAGGGAAAAAGACCACGAACCAGAGGAAGGAAACAACATGAGAACCTTCTGAAAATAACAATTGAACAACTGTTCAAAATAAATGTACTACATCCTTAGTGGGAAATTATTGATTGACCGATCTCTGCAGTCATGCATCCCCAAAGAGCCTGCATGACATGGATCAAACAAGAAGCTCTTGAAGCGCCCACAGAACAAACAAATACATGTATTTCACATTTACACAATAAAAAACAATTAAACTCTGACAAATGTGATCAACAGGTACATGTGATATTTAATCAATACATTTTGACATGTAATTAATATCTTTGATCAACACATCTAACAAACCTTTTCAGAGGTTCAGAAGCGCCTCAAGATGCCAGAAAAAGAGCTTAGACAGGCTGTACCCATAGTAGACAGCCTGTACATATGGAAATTTGATTAAACAACTACATACATTTGTATTAAATCTTAACCCTTCCTTTTAAATTTTCCCATAGCCAAAAATACATCCTGTGTTTCGCAATCAGGGCTCCAGAAAGGCATTTAAGGAGCCCTTGTTCCCCCTGTATTTTGCCTCCCCATGCTTTAATATATATACTACCACCTGTACCCACTTCCATAGCTTTTACAATTGTTATTCTGTCTGGTAAGGTCCTAGTATCTGTTCTTTAGCCCCTTCTTACTCCTTTGAAATTTCCCAGTGTCCACCCAGCTCTTCCAACACCCTTTCCAAGCGCTTCCAACTGCCCAATTTCCCCCTGGAAGAACCTCAAGTCTGTAAGGTAATTTATTACTAGTAAGTAGATAAACCTTTCTCTTGAGATTCTCCCCCCATCTTTTATCTGGGATTTAAACCACCCCTGTTTACAGGCCCCAGTGTTTTCAGGTACTTCAATCCTCTGCTTGCAAGATACCTTTGAGGGATTAAACCACCCCTGATTTATCAGGCCCCTCATATTTTTAATTATATTAAATTTATTTAATATAATTAATCATATTTTACCGCTCATACCTCATATCTTTATTGGTATTACATCTCATAAATCCTCCCAGAGCTTTATATTGCTCTTTATCTTTTATTTTGCACCTTGTGTAGCTAGAAGGATTACTCCTTGGCATCACAGAGGCTGACAATATTCAGTCACCCTAAAAGAAGAAGAAACATCAACTGTGCACCACTTTTTTGCCTATCAAATCTGCATTGGAATCTCCAGCAAATTCCAATCAACCATTGCCAACTGAAAAGACCAAGGAGAAGCAAAGGGCATAAAACAGTGCCAATATCAATCCTAAGAGCTTATTGACATCAGGGCTAACTAGCCCTGGTCTGTTTTCACACTATGAAGAGTATGAATTGAAGAGGGATGCAGGAAATTTGGAAATGCAATCCTTTCTCTGATATCATTTTAATGATGTGCTTCTTCAAGTTAATCATTTATTGGGAAAGGAAAAGTTGTTTGTGAAAGCCTCAGTTTTGAGATGATGAAGTTTGAACAAGAGGTTAATAACAATAATAAGGGGGTCCAGTTAGAGGGAAAAAAATTCAAACACTCAATTGAGCTTGAGGAGAAGAAGGGGGATCATGGGATTCAATTAGAGGAGAAAGGTGGGAACACAGAAAAAAACATTAGGCAAGGGGAAACTAGACTGGGAATGGGAGGAGAAGGATAAAGACCAAAGGTTTGAGATTGCCCAAGTTGGAACGTTTGCCTTTTCAGGAACACATTTGTAGGAAGTATGACCTGAAAACTCAGCGTGTGGCTCATGGGAAGAGTACAGAAGATATTGAATGCTCCTTGGCAAATTTGTTCAAATATTCCACCTTGTGTCACTTCCCATCTGCCCAACAAATCAATTGAAACATTTCATGTCACATATAAAAAATAAAAAAGGGAACTTGTCATTCACATTTCAAAGAGTTATCTAGTATAGCTTGGATATCTCTAATTGTGAAGATGCTTTTGGTTGGATGATCAATATAGTGACAATATCTAATAAGATGAATAGCTCTTTGGGTTTTCTTGGGCATTTGGAAAGATAATACCATTTGGGTATGTGAAGAATTGGGTGAAGTTTTTGTGGGAAGGTTTAGGTGAGAATAAGCAGTGGCCTTCCATGCACACTCAACTATACCATCAAATCCTGCAAAGTTGATGCCACATGAATCACCTGGGAAGGCAAAATCACCTACAGTGACTTGAAGATTCTTCTCAACTAGCTTCCCAGTGTGTTTCTCAATGGGAATCTATAGGACAAATCTGAAGGCTGATGAATTGGTTTCTTGATGCTGTGTATTTGCAAACTGCCCAACGGTAAACAACAGTTGTTAGGTGAATCCTTTGCCATGGGCTGCAAATTGGGGAGATAGTCCTGGGGCTTTGAGTCAAATGTGCTGTTTCTGGACCTCTTGCAATAGTGGTTTGGATATGGATTGGAAGCACTGGCCAAGAAACTTATCAATTTTTGGAATATCTTTTTGAAGTTCTTCATAACCAAGTCAATATGTGGCAACTTTGGCAGAGATACCTGTGTTAATGATTTGGGATTGTGCCTTGTAATATTTTTTCCATCCTAGCCTATGCATCTCACCTCATTATGCTGGGTTGTTGGATTTGTTGGCATTTTGAAATTTTGCCTACGGGATGAGATGTTGGCTGAGATATGTGTATTGTGCTTTGAGGTCTGCATCCATGGTTGAGAAAGATCAGAGCTTCACCACAGAAATGACCTTCTTACAAGCTGCATCAGCCCAGAAGATAAATGAATTGTAGAAAAATTGGATGTTGGGATTGGGATTGGGATTTGAGATGTGGACTGGAATATAGGGCTGGCCAGCAAAGTTTACATTGGAATTTGGACGGCAAATACTTTGAGTGGCTTCTTTGTAATCTTTTGCATTTCATTTTTCAATTATTGAGTTGTGATTGCAAAGCCAAAAAAGAACCTTCTCCTTCATCAACCCTATTGCTACCACATATATTTTGATCTTGATAGTGATAAAATTTGCAAAAGATTTGAAAACTTACACAAGAATTTGATTCTGCCTGAGAAATATTAGGAGGCACTTGCTGTGAGCCTGGGTCTCTAAAGTGACAACAGGACACAAGAAATGGGGGGCAACAGTTGTATTTCAAGGGATAAAGAATACAACTGTTAGAGAAGAAGAGGGGACAAGGGAAAAGATTATTGATTGATCTGTGTTTCTAATAATCTGAGTGCTCTTTAATGATGATAATCAACAACTTAAAAAGTTGGATGAAATGTGCCAGAGTCTTTGAGAAGCAACAGCCTCTTCACACAATGGAAACGTGGAAGGTATCTGAGAAGACAAGTCTAATCAGCCCAGTTTTTTAGGCTATGTCAAGCTGGATAGTCAAGGTTCTTTAGAGGGAAACCTATGTGGTTTGTTTCAAGGAAAAACCACAGAAAAAGATTGAAGCAAAGCTGATTGATCTCTGAGGATGATTGAAGCTGATCTGATCTGATGATTGGTGCTTGGATTGATCTGATTTGATGAGGGATGAGGAAAGGGAAAGGGAAAAGGAAGAAGGGGAGACAGAGAAGGACTTCTGTCAGAAGAGCAAGGTTCAAAAAGGGGACTGACTGACAATACTGTTGAGGTACTGGGTGAAAGAGGCCTTTGGTTGGTTAGAGTGGTGAGCTGTAACTTGGTGAATCCTTGGTGATCTGAGTTGGTGGTTCTGGGTGTCTTGGGGTTGTGTATCCTGCCTGCAACGGGGGATACACCAACTTCGAAAATTTTCAAGGTTCTCTTATGTAATCTAACATGTAGATGTGGTTGGCTGGCCTTGTTTCACTTGCCCAGCCAGCTGTAGCGTAGAATTATTTATTTAATTACTCCATGAAGGAGTTGAGCAATTACAAAGTGTTCAGTGAACACTAAGGTTGAAATTTGATGAAGAATCAGAATCTGAAGTCAAAACAAAATTAAAATCTGATGTTAAAAAGATATGAGACAGTTTTGACTTAAAGAAGAAGATAAGACAGACTTTAGGTCAGCTGTGCTGTCTCTAAGGCTGACACTTGCACTGCAAGAACAATTGGCTCAACTGCCTGCAAAATGCAAAACTACAAAGGTGCCCTTACACTTTTGCATTTCAACTGCAGGCAGTTGAGCCATGTTTTACTGCAGTGGTTGGGATTGGGAGTGGAGTGTTGCATGCATGTACATGGGTGTTGTTGATGGCTGAGCTTGACTTTCTTTGAGGATGGACTGGATGTTGCTGAATCATTGTCACTGCTTTCATTTTTGGCAGAGGCATTTTCTGAGAAATAGCTATCTGAATTCAAACTGTAGGTTGAAAAAGAAGGTTAAAGTTTCTCCTGGAAAGGAGCTTTATCCCCTCTTTCCTCCTCACTAATATGCTTTTACTGTTCTTGTTCAAGATGAAGAGCACATCTTCAATGTATGTTACAGTTCTTACAAGATCTTTGGCCAGTCACTGGCACATCCAATTTGATTGGGGAGGGCATGAGCATTGACAACAGTGGGCCTGCTACGCTAACAATAGCTGTAGTGTAGTGGAATGTTAGCGTTTGTTGCTACGCTAACACAAAGTTACTTTTAGCTGAAGATTTTGTTGGCTAACACTAAAACAAATTTGTTAAAAAGAAAATAGCGGGTTGCGTAGCATTAGCAACATCAAAAAAACAAATTTAACGCTACAGAAATTTCCTGTTAGCTGACTTTTAGCGGTGTTAGCTGGAACAAATGCTACGCTAACTGTAAGCGTAGCGCTCTTGTCACCTACGCTAACTGTTAGGGTAGCGCTCTTTTCAGCTACGCTAACTGTTAGCGTAGCGCTCTTTTCAGCTACTCTAACTGTTAGCATGGTGCTCTTTTCAGCTACGCTAACTTTTAGCGTAGCACTCTTTTCAGCTACGCTAACTGTTAGCATAGCGCTCTTTTCAGCTTCGCTAACTGTTAGCGTAGCGCTCTTTTCAGCTACGCTAACTGTTAGCTTAGCGCTCTTTTCAGCTACGTTAACTGTTAGCGTAGCGCTCTTTTCAGCTACACTAACTGTTAGCATAGAATTCTTTCCAGCTACACTAACTGCTAACGTAGTGCCTTTTTGCAGTGCACTAACTGTTAGTTTAGTGGTACAGTAACTGTTAGTTTAGCGCTACAGTAAGTGTTAGTTTAGCGCTACAGTAAGTGTTAGTTTAGCGCTACAGTAACTGTTAGTTTAGCGCTACAGTAACTGTTAGTTTAGCGCTACAGTAACTGTTAGTTTAGCGCTACAGTAACTGTTAGTTTAGTGCTATACTTGTGGGAGTATAGCAATCATTTCATTTCTTGAGGTGTTGATTCTTTCAAATTAATATTTTCATGAATCCTGTTGAAGCATTGATTTTCCAGCTTTACTTGCTTCCTTTGAGTTAAATAAGGATTTCTTCTCATTCTCTGATGGACATTCTGATTACTGTTTGGAGCAATTTCCACATGAGCAAGATGTGTTATTCAATTGAAATTTTTCCAGAAAGTAAACATATTTCCCAAAGCAATGAAAGAAATGCATATCCAAACATTGGAAAGAGAAAAAATGGACAAGAAACAAACAATTTTTTTTTGAAAAAAAAAAATCATTTAACGGTAGAAATTAAAAAAAAAAAAACACAAATAAGCTGTTTTGATTGATGTAGTTGCACAATCACATGAGTTAAAACAGCATTTTGATTGATTTACTTATGAAAGTTGAGATTTTTGATTGCTTTACTTGCACAAGTACAGGATCCTAATTGGGCAGAGTGGACCAGCTTTGACCTCAGAAAGTGGAATTTATCACTCCTGCTATATTATAAGTAACTGCAACATACCTAATCAATGTCACCCTCATTACAAATCCTACTCACCAATGAGGGTGACACTGATTAGGCATGTTGCAGTTACTGATAGTATAGCAGGAGTGATACATTCCACTGCCTGAGGTCAAAGCTGGTCTATTCTGCCCAATTATAGATCCTGTACTTGTGCAAGTCAAGCAATCAAAAATCTGAACTTTCACAAGTAAATCAATCAAAATGCTGTTTTAACTCCTGTACATGTGCAACTACAGCAATCACAACAGATTATATCTGTTTTTTTTTTTTCTTTTTTCTTTTTTCTTTTTAATTTCTATGGTTATTTTATTTGTTTTTTTTTTTTCAAAAAAAAATTGCTTGTTTCGTGTCCATTTTTTCTCTTTCCAATGTTTGAATATGCATTTATTTCATTGCTTTGGGAAATATGGTTACTGTTGGGAAAAAAATTTCAATTGAATAACACATCTTGCTCATATGGAAATTGCCCAGAACAGTAATCAGAATGCCCATCAGAGAATGAGAAGAAATGCTTATTTAACTCAAAGGAAGCGAGTAAAGCTGCAAAAGAAATTCTTCAACAGGATTCATGAACATAATAATTTAAAATAATCACAGCCTCAATGCAAGGCAATTTGTGGAAGGGAAAAAAATTCAATGTTCCCACATCATTTTCTTTGCTCAAGCACATCAACAAAACTATTGGTAACACAAGCAGGGATGTAATCCACCCAAAAAATTATGTACAGACTGTTCACTCAGCTGGGGGGGTTGATAAACCCATGCCAATGGGCGCACGCCCACGCCCAACGCACGCCTTTGAAAAAAAGGCATGCTGCCCGCACACCTTTTTTTTTATTGGCATGCGGGCTGCACGCCCATTCCTGGGCGTCAGCACACCTGTAGATGGGCGGGCGGGCTGCATGCCCATCTACAGGCGCGCGGGCTGCACGCCCATCTACAGGCGTGCGGGCTGCACGCCCATCTACAGGCGTGCGGGCTGCACGCCCATCTACAGGCGTGCGGGCTGCACGCCCATCTATAGGCATGCAGGCTGCATGCCCATCTACAGGCATGCGGGCTGCACGCCCATCTACAGGCATGCGGGCTGCACGCCCATCTACAGGCGTGCGGGCTGCACACCCATCTACAGGCGTGCGGGCTGCACGCCCATCTACAGGTGGGCAGGCTGCACACCCATCTACAGGTGTGCAGGCTGCACGCCCATCTACAGACATGCGACACCGGGCCTCCCTGCAGGCGTGCGGTCGCATGCCCCGTTCAGAAAAGGGCGTGCAAACCGAACCCCCCATTCAGAAAAGGGCGTGCGGGTTGCACGCCCTGTCTATGTGTATAGGCAGGGGCATGCCCCTGCCTATACACATAGAATGGGGCACCACCGACCTATGTATGTAGGCAGGGGCGTTCCCCTACCTATATAAATGCTGATGTCATGCGTACACAGGAATGTAAGCATGACATCAGCATACCCCCTCACCCCCTCCCCCCAATCCTTTGACCATTGCTCCTCCCCCCCCCTCCTCAAATCCCTCCCCAACCACCACCTCACCAACCCCACCAGCAGACAGCCCCCCCAGCTGGCCGCCACACGACCCAGCCCACTACCCACCGCACCCTGCACAATCAACCAACCCAAGCCGCCCAAGGCGCCCGCCGGAACCACCCAGCCACCCAACAACCTCAAACCAGCCGCTTGATGTCCCCCTATTCCCCCCCTTTCCCCCGTGCCCCCTGCCCCTTACCCAAAACCCCGCCCGCTCCTGAAATTGGGCCAGCTGGGCCTGGCCCAAAGGGGCCAGCTGGGCCTGTCCCAAAGGGGCCAGCTGGGCCTGTCCCAAAGGGGCCAGCTGGGCCTGTCCCAAAGGGGCCAGCTGGGCCTGTCCCAAAGGGGCCAGCTGGGCCTGGCCCAAAGGGGCCAGCTGGGCCTGGCCAAAAGGGGCCAGTTGGGCCACCTGGGCCTCACCAAAAGGGGCCAGATGGGCCACCTAGGCCTGGCTAAAAGGGGCCAGATGGGCCACCTGGGCCTGGCCAAAAGGGGCCAACTAGAACCAGTGGCCCCTATGGACACATTCAAGGTGTATATGTGCCACTAGGCTCCCTCCCAAGCCCCCCATTGCACCAAAGGCCCAGGACAATTGTGCAAGGGACACATCTGGGCCTAAAGGGCCCCGGGAATTACCCACAGATGCATACCAGGCACCAAGTCCCCCGCCTAAGCCCCCTAAAGACACTACACACCCAGAGTGCCCCCCGCAAGGCCTGATATTCCCCTTTCTCATATTCCCACTGCAAAGGTACTTAATTCCAGGAGCGGCAGCTGACATCTTTTTTACTTTGCAATCCAACCAACAGCAACACCGTCTTCTCCTCCTCCTTCAAGCTATAGATGTCTTCCCACGCAATGTCTGGTGGTCACAAAAAAGCACGTTGTAGGACTCTTGTGGGACACTAAAATATATTTGGTGAAATATCCGCTGAGGGGGAAATAAATTGCAAATAGGTTGAAAGGCTATTACAACTTACGGGTGGTTTGAAAGACCTGCACCTCTAAATGGTACTATGCAAATAACGAAGAGTCTTGTAATCAATATTTATAAAGATATGGCTGATTCCAAGATAGATCTTACTTTTATATAGTAATCTCTATCAGACCTAGATACCTCAAATCACTATTCACGTAGATCTGTTACAACTTCTAACAATGATGGATAAAGATAATCCAGCGGGATTGATTCTGTGATATATAAATTGTTACTAATAATGGGTTGTTAATTGAAGGTTGGTAATGATCTCTTCCTTAAGCAATCTCTTGATAAGGCACTTTAATCAATACTAGAGCTCCTGTTACTACTACTACTTGTTACTGTTACTAATACTTATTTGTTACTGTTACTACTGCTGCCACTACTACCACTACCACTAATACTACCACTAACTAAACCACTACCACTAAAATAAAATAACCACTGTGACCAACCTCTGTAGGCTGATGATAAAAAAGGGAAATGAAAAAGGGGGGAAAGAGGCCTCCTTATATATTGAAGAGTGAGGGATTTTAGCTCCAGGGGAGCTCCTTGTGAGTGTGCTATGCTGCAAGATTTCGCCCTGGGAGGGAATTAAGCTGCAGGAAACCACACATACACCTTATCTGCCTGCATATGCTGTACCAAATGATATCCTATGTTGCTAAGGGATATAATCCGTTGCACAGCCCCTGGATATCCGTACTGCACTGCCTGCCAAACAATGAGGGAATAATGCTGCAGGGACATATCTATACACCTTATCTGCCTGCATATATTGCACAGCATGATATCATGTATTGATATGGGAACCAAACAACATGACACATAATCCACACGCCTGCATGACCAGCTGTTAACTCCTTCCACCCAGAATATTTGGGGGTCAAAGCCTCTCCTCCCACATTGCTCCTTCCTCCCTTCTTCCTCCTCACCTAATTAATTCCTCCCTCCAAATCACGAAATACTGATTCCTCCACCCTTATAATGCCATATACCACCCTTATAAAGGTGGTATACCCTTATAACTGTCTGTACCAATAACATCCTTCCATCCTTCCTTCCATACCTGGTTGAGACATGATCTCCCACTACTTACCACCTTACCTTCTACCTTCCTGGTTGAGACATGTTCTCCCAAATCCCTTCCACCTCTTCTATTCCCTTCCTTTATACCCATTCCATCCTATGTACCCCTTGTCCTCCATTCCATTCCCCATAACGCCATGCTGTCTGTAATCCTATTGTCCTGCGTAGAAGTGTATCTTTCATTTATTATACTATTCCTCCTCTTGTAATGAATGTTGCTTGGGTGTATGCTATCCCAATGCTTCCACCATGCGCTTTTGGCATTGTCATGCAAATGGAGCACCACATCCCCCCCCAACTTAATGCTGTCCACAGCATTCGTGAAAAATGCCAAAAGCCCACTACTTGAATATTCCTCCACATGAATCTGTTAGAGTGAAATAGAGAGAGCTGAGATACAAGGATCAGATCTTTGAGCCAGGAGAGAAGGATGGTACGGGTGATGGAGCTTTACCTGAGATACAAGGATCAGATCTTTGAGCCAGGAGAGAAGGATGGTACGGGTGATGGAGCTTTACCTAGAGTGACAGAGAACAGAATAGAAAAGGATGGATTACTTGATAAGAGATTGAAGAAGGAGAAAAGAACAAGTGTGTAACAAACCTGAGATACAAGGATCAGATCTTTGAGCCAGGAGAGAAGGATGGTACGGGTGATGGAGCTTTACCTAGAGTGACAGAGAACAGAATAGAAAAGGATAGAGAAAAGAAGAAGAAGAGGAAAACATGACATGAGAGTTGATAAAGTACATTAATTATCTAAACCCAGTAGTCCACCAATTAAACCCCCTTTCCATCTCTTTTTATTCTAATACACCCCCTCACTTGTTACTTTTTGATACACCCGGCATTCCCCATTATTAATTTCATGTGATCCCTCAGTTTGTCGCCAGTCAAGTTTTTCGTCAGTGCATCTGCAATCAGCTTCGAAGTGTGAACATATTCGAGAGTAAGTTCCTTGTCCAGGACTAAATCTCGTAAGAAATACAGCTTGAAGGGTAGACCCCTCGATCCGTGGTGGTATACTTTGTTTTTGCATATGTTGATACAGTTGATGCTGTCGGTGTTCATCTTCAGGACGGGTTCTAATTGGGTAATCTCGGTAATTATGTTTCTCGTCCAAAGTAAATCACGTTTTCCGTCATGGCGAAGAACTCGGCGACCGTTGAAGAAACAGCCGTAGTTCGTTGTATTTGGCATCGCCAACCTACTATACCATGAAAATAGACTAGAGACGCGGAGAAGGATCGTTTCTTGTTTCCTCCTCCCCAATCGGCATCCGTAAATCCAACGAGTTCGTTTTGAGACTGGTTTAATTGATTCCCTCCAAGATTAAGAGTTAACGCCTTCGTTCCATGTAGGTAATTCAATACATGAGTAGCAGCATTGAAATGTTCTTCTGCCGGATCTTCAAGGAATTGAGAGAGGAAACTTGCAGCGAAAGCAAGGTCCGGCCTAGTGCATTGTACAAGCCACTGAATCTTCCCCATGAGTTGTCTGTAATTGAAAGGAGGAGTGAACGACGAGCTTTTTGACAGGTCTTTGAGACCCAGCCAGTTGTTGGGAAGTGGCGAGACGGCATGTTTTGAGCTTAAAATGTTGTAGTCGGTTAATAGTTGCAAGATGTATTTGTCTTGAATTAGTTCAACGTGTTGATCAACTTGCGTGATTCTAATTCCAAGAGCATACTTGATAATGCCAAGGTCTTCCATCTCAAAGTGCTTGTTTATGTTAGTTTTGAACTCTTCTATCCAAGAGCCGCCGAAAATGATATCGTCGACGTGAACATATAGGAAGAAAGGACGAGTTAAATCAACCGAGTAATACAAACAAGGATCGCTTTTTGTATTAGTCAAGCCGATATCTTTCAGGGCTTTGGAGAAAACTGAGTTCCAGCATCTGGGTGACTGCTTGAGTCCGTAGAGTGCTTTCCTGAGCTTGAGTATCTTGTTGTGGGGGTTATTGACGCCATCCGGAAATTTGATGTATAGTTCTTCTTCCGGCACCCCGTTCAGAATGCGCACCGTACGTCCATTTGATGTACTTCGAAACCGAGTCTACAGCACATGGTTAACAAGATTCGCAAGGAGGTCAGACGCCCGGTTGGTGAGAAAACTGAATTGTAGTCGATTCCTTCTCGTTGGTTGAAACCTCGGACACATAAGCGTGCCTTGTACTTTGTTAGGTTGCCGTCGGCGTCAGTCTTCTTTTTGAATACCCACACGGTACCGAGAGGCCTTTTGTCTGGGGATGGGTCGATTTCTTCCCAGACTTCATGTCGAGCTATATTGTTTAGCTCGGTCGTCACGGCAGATTGCCAATTGTTTTGATCCGAGCATCCCATGGCTTGTGCGTAGGAGCGGGGATCATCCGTTGGAACAAACGCTGCATCGGCATGAAGATTTGAACGCCTGCTATGAGTGAGAATGTTTCGGCTGTCGATGTCACCAATGATTTCGTTTGAGGGAGATCTTTCAGCAGGTGGTGGAAGAGATACCTCTTCTGTGTCAATGACATCGTGTCCACCGTTGGAGACATCATCAATTTCTAGAAAGATCGGGGGAGGTACTTCACAGGTTTGCGTAGTATTGAGGGTCTAGTTTGGATGGACTGATTAGATACTGGTTCATCTATTGTTTCAGGAAATATGAATTCATTATCAGAAAATGATGACTCGGATAGGTATGGGAAAACGGAGTCGTGAAACCTGCATGATGAGATCTGATTACGTTACCTGTCACCAGCTCCACCATCCTGTAGTTACTCTGCCCATCGTTGTATCCCAGGAAAGCTCCTTCCACGCCGCGATCACCAAATTTTCCCGACGGAAGATTTAACTTCATGATGACTTTACATCCAAACGGATGTAGTTTCTGATGACCGGGATCAGATTCGTTCCATCTTGAATGAGGGGGGAGAAATCGATTGAAACTTTGGGAGTAATGTTTTCAGATAGTGGGCGAAGAGGTAGCTTCAGCCCAGTAAGTACCAGGAAGGTTTGATTGTCTCAGAAGACATCTCGCTTTGTGATTGTGTTCGATTGCCCCTTTCGGAAAAAGGGTTCTCTTGAGGGTGATAAGGAGCGGTGAACTTCTGTTGAATTCCCTTGGAGCAGAAATAATCATCCAGATGGTTGTTTTTGAACTCGCCTCCATTATCGGAAACGATGAAGGTGACTTTCTCCTTGGATTGATTTTCGATTTTTGAGATAAGTCGTTTGATTTCTCCTCCCACTTTGGACTTGTGTTTCAGGAAAGCCGTCCAAACGTAGTGTGAAAAACCGTCCATCACTCTCAAGATGAAGCGTTTTCCGGAGTTCGATGCTGGTGAGATAGGTCCGCATACGTCCATGTGAAGGTATTCAAGCTTGCGTTTAGCCAGAGGAAACTTTCCGACGAACGGTTGAGAATGGGCCTTACAGATGTCGCAGGTTGGACAGATGAAGTCAGGGATTGATAACGATGGATACATCTTTCTGAGATAGACAATCGATGGGTGTCCGGATGCCCTGTGTAGGTTCATTACTTGATCGCTATCTACGGATGTCGATAGAGCTCGAGGTGGAGTTGATTGATTTATTATAAAATTACCATTCGAGTAGGTGCCGGATAAAGTAATGGAATCATCCGAGTCGATGACATTGAATCTTTCGTTTCCGACAGGTACAATAGAGTGATTGTTCTTCAGGAACGTTGCCATGCTAATGAGGTTGAACTTAAGCTCGGGACAAACAGGACATCTTTCAAGGTAAGCGTAGTGTCTGGGAGTGTAAACAAATAACTATCGATCCTCGGCCTTCTGAGTAGATTTTCTTCCCGTTGGCTAGAGATAGGCAAGGATTCACTGGAAAAATTAATGAATCTGGATCGATCGTT